>JAQPPZ010009552.1:0-24016 GCA_028583015.1 Wollemia nobilis
AAAATGCTTCGTGCACTCTTTCTTCCAACGCCTTATAACACAGCCAAGGGGATTCAAAACCTTGATGTTCATTCTGCCACTTACCTTAGCTAAAATCCAATTGCCAATGCGCCACACTACCCAAGGTGACTAGGGTTTCACACACCTTCCAATTTATTCTTCGCTTCCATCACTTAATCCTCTTTTTCACGAGTTCTTTTTCCTTTCCAACAATCACATTAATTCACGAGTGCAAGCATTCAATTAATAAACCTTAGGCACCATTTTATATAGTTTTCTTCCTCATATTCGACGATGTCGACGTATTATTTTTATTTTTAATTTTTAAAATTTTAATTTTAATTTTAAATAATTTAAAATTTAAACTAAATATTTAAAATTAAATATCTCCATCACCGTGGCACCTTTTTCGATGAAACAAAAATCCAACTTGGGTTTTAAGAAAATCCCATTTCAAATCTACCATCCATAGTTTTAAATAAAACCTTTTATTTTGCCTACCTTGGTTTTCACAAAAATCCTATATATATCCATGCTCTCCAAAATATCATAAATGATTATTTATGAAGTGCTTTTGCCACCAAAACTCAATGTGATCCATGTGACATCAATGACAACATAGAATAACTCAAATTGCCAACAAATACAAAGGTTTCTATAAAAAAATAGTCATCTTTCCCAAACCCATACGATGTTTCCACTTATCTATCTTAGTTTGCAAATTTATCTTTCACTGCTCAATCCCTTACATTCAATTTCTCTTCTCATGATGATTTTTTGTACAACTATATGGTCTTCCATACACCTATAATTGTTTTCAATAGTTAGGGCACTATCTGATACCCTAACTCTGCTTCCTTTTATCATAGGTTTGCTACAATTTCCCTTGTTTGTAGTGCTTTAGCTTCAACAACATCCTTCGATGGTCTTCTCTTCTCTACAACATCCTCTTCTCTATTCAAATGCTTTCTTGCAACCCCTCCCACCCTATTTATGAATTTAGACTTGGGTTAGAAGTAGTTATAACCATTCCCTTTGCATGAGATTTTTACTTTTTATTTTGTTTGTATATATATACACTTGTATTTTTGATGATATATCAAGGTTGTTGTACAAGTCATACAATCATGTAAACTTGGGCTTGCATGGCATCTCCTGCTAACATGTCATTTTGTCATTTCATCAGTTCTTCCATCGTACAATCCTCATTCTCCACATTCTCTATCATATGATTTCCTTGCTTTAGACTTGTATGGTGGCTAGTCGTACAATCCTCCACATGTGCTTGACTTGTATGACACTCTATCATATAGTCCCTTTGCCACTACTTATGGCTTGTATCTTGCTCTATTGTACATTCTCTTTCTTGGTTTTTCTCATTTGTACAATAGTTTGTCGTACACTCTTCTTCATTTATATGGCTCCTACTTGGATTTCCTTGAGCTAAGTCTACTTCCAAACTTTGTGATCGAGTTTATCTTCTAACTCCTTCATGGACTTGTTGAACTCATGCTTACCTTATGCAAACTTGCTCTCTTTGATTCCCTTGTAGATTTCTCCTGTGGCCATGCATTTGTGCCATGGCCCTTCCTCTAATTATTAGGGGAATATCTCTAGCTTGGGACTGCCCTCTCACAACTCCAGGTTTCTAAGATCCATCTAATCCCTCGGTCATCATGGATGAATTATTTGGTTTGAATGTGGTCCAATGGTCCAATTGAAGTTCACACCCAACTTGATTATTTCTTACCTTATCAACAAATGGTCCTTGCACCCCATTACATCGATCCTATAGCCTAGAGGTAGCAAGAGGGAAATTTCTCCTACTCGAGCTGTTAGGAGGGATAACAATCAAAATTTTCCCTTAACCAGGTTTTCTTAGACACCTACAAAGACTTGATTGTCTTCCTAATATGCTTATGTTACCCTCTTGTTCTTGTTCCTACAACATACTAGATTCTCCTCAATTTTGACTACTTGGGGATAATTCTCTCAATTTTCTATCTGTATATTTTTGAGTCTTTCTTCTTCCCAACATCTTTGTGTTGTAGACTGAATTAATGTTTCTCTATAATACATTGAGAAATTAGAGTTAGTACTTGAATTATTCCCCTCACCTTCTCTCTCTCCTTATATCCTTTCAACCGCTTCCTTCAAGTGTCTACTTTGCTTTCTAACTTCATTCATTTATCTTCATAACTATCTATTTGCATCTAAATACTATTGTACCTCGATATGAATTTGTGGTTCTTGATAAGAGGTCAAAAATAATGCTTGAATTGTTGCTTCCTATATGAATTGGGGGAATACCATCACTACTTGAGTCTATCACCTTGTTCCTCTATATTTTGCTGATGTTGGTGCTTCCTCAATATCTTGACAACTTCTTCCCTACTTAGCCGATATTATGTCAGATCCTCAAGTTCTTGTTGTGGCCAACCTTCTTACCTTGCACTCTCTTTAGCTATTCTTTGTTGTTTAAGTTCTACCTTTTGTTATTGTCATCTTCTAGTTGTCCATTTATCTATTCTTTGTATAGTGTCATCCATCCAACTCCTAGATGATTTACATTCTCATTATTGTATTATTCCTACATAAAGTCCCATACTCTTCTTACAACTACTACATCTATTCCTGCATTCTTTGTTGTATGAGTCCAATTTGAGCTGAAAGGCTATACTCTACCAATTATTTGGTCCTAACTTATCCTTCCTTGAGAGTCGGTATTTCCTGCTCATATACCTTTGTTCTATCTAGGAATCATATGTGCACCTGCATTCTTCTTCATTTATTTGGGTGAGGTATTAATTCATATTATTCTATTATAGGTTGTGCTTCCTCCTGCATTTGTTATACAAATCCCACTTGAGCTAATTGACTTAATGTTGTCAATTCCTCATTCTAGACTCATTTTGTATCTTCAGGAACAATCATATCCTACTCTTATTCTTTCATTCTATCCAAAATTGTACATACACCTATACTCTTCTTCTTTCTCTAGGATGAGGTGCTAACTCTTGTTGTTCTATAACTGGTTGTGCTTCCTCTCCTACAAATAGCCTTCTCAATACCATATCTTCTTTTTCCTCTTGAAGACCTTGATTGCTTTACCTTGATTCTCCTCATTCACGGAGTACTTCTTGTTGCCTCCTCTCTACCTTCAAAAGAAACAAATAGGCATTGAGCTTTGGTTTCAAGAATCATTGTCCCATCCAATTTCAATAACTTTACTACACCATTTTCCATTATTTCAACTACTTGGAAGGGACCAAGACACAATATTTTTAGCTTATTCGGCTTGATCTCTCTCTTGCCATTATACTTCAAGATCAAGTCACTCAATTTCAAGTTTTGCTTCCTAAGCTCCTTGTCATGCCACAACTTCATTTTTTTCTAGGCTAATTCTATCACCCACTATGCCATAACTATTTTCTCATCTAGTTGAATCAATATCCCAAGCATCTCCTCTAGGTTATCTTGGTATCCTAACCAGTTTTCCACTGCTAACCTTAAACTGGTTCCAAGAAATCTATTGGCACTATTGCCTCTTGGTCATTCATCAAATGGAATAGCATATGATTCATTGTTGACTTAAAAATTATCCTATACACCCATAGGATTGATGGCAATTTCTCCTCCCAATCTACTTCTTCTATTTCACTGATTTTATAGAGTGTAGATACCAAGATCTTATTCATCACCTTTGCTTACTCATTTGCTCTAGGGTAATACAGACTTGATAACAAATGTAAAATCTTGAACTCTGTTGCCAACTTCTTAATAACTTCATTCACAAAGTGACATCCTCTATCACTTGTTAATTGCAATAGAATACCAAACCTAGTGATTATTTTCTCATACAAGAATTAAGTTGTACTCTTGGCTAAATTATCTAGAAGTGCTCTTATCTCTATCCACTTTATCAGGTATTTAGTCACCACAATGATGTATCAATACTTCCTTTTCTAACTTATCCTAAAAGGATATTTAAAGTGTAATGGCATGAAATCTCCATGCAATGGCTTCCAATGTCGTTGGCACCTATCACATGCTTACACATAGGGTGGGCCACCATAGCCCTATTAGAAGCACCTTCCTCATAATCGCATCTAGTCCCATATTCTCTCTAGTCAATTCCTCATGAGCTTCCTTTAGGGTTACCCTTGCTTATTCCATCACAAATATTCTTAGCATTCCATCTGGTCCCATCTTGTATGGTAAGTCTACTATCAGCTGGAAAGATACTAACTTTATAATCACCTTTCTCCTTTTTGTTATCGACATCTCCTTTGGCAGCTTCCCTATGGATAGGTACTCTTCTATTGATTTAGACCATGATGGTATAACACTTATGGTAAATAACTAAGTGTCAGGGAACTCATTTGACACTCCTACAGGCTCTTGAGAAAATATTTGATAGTTGATATGCTAGCACATGCTTCTTTTTGGGTTTAACCGCTACCCAAAATATGAACTCCTATAATGTGATGAACCACCTACTAACTTGTTCGTGTATGGTTGGTTTATTATCAAGCAGAGGTTGATGGTCAATGTAGAAGAAAAATGGATTGGCCAACATGTAGTGCCTAAAATTTTGCATTACATACATCATTCCCAAAGACTTGTTTCATCATGCTATAATTCCTTTCTACTCGAGACAACTAACTTGAAAAATAAATAAGTTAGTCTAGCCTATACTATCCTTGTTGGGCCAAATCACATCCAATCATAAAATTGGAACATGAAATTCCTCATCCTAATCTGAAAAAACCATAATAGAACTACATACAAGCTTTTCCTTCAACTCCTCAAAGGCTCCTTGATGTTCCTTTATCCACCTGAAGGAACATTCTTCTTTGTCAGTGAATCCAATTGGTAGGACACATGGGAAATGTTTTTGATAAACCTTCTATAATATCCTATGGATCCTAGGAAGATCTTCAATAAAATCACATCATGTGGTTCTTCTATATTCAGAATGACATGAATCTTATCAGGTCTATCTTCAACACTTACTTAAATATTATGTCCTAATAGCTTGTCATATGGCATCATCAAGAAAAAATTTGCTAGATTCAAATATAAACGGGCATTCATGCATAACCTCTAATATTGATTAATCATCCAAGAAAGCTTTAAAATTTCTTGTCAACATCTAATAAAATATATACAGAATAATTATTTGAAATGTGGTCGGGGTATTACACAACCTGATGGTATCTTATTATAAGCATAAATGCCATTCTTTACAATAAGTGTTGTAATTAACTTGTCTTCCTCTATAATGTTGACCTGGTTGTACCCAAAAAACCCATCTAGAAATGATTAAATATCATGTTCAGGCACCTCCAAATGGAATCAATGAAGGAAATTAGTAAGATATCTATTATTATTGCATTGAAACTCCTAAAGTCCATACATATGTGGATTTTATTGGCTTATTTTTCAAAGTGATCACGCGGTGACACCCACTTGCTCACCATTACTTTGACCATTATGTCAACATCCAATATCTTTTTAATTTCCACATTCACTAGGGCTGCATACTTTGGGTTCATTCGATATGGCCTTCTTCTTACTGGTAAGGCACCTAGGATCAACTAGATCTAATGAACACATAGCTTTGGAGGTATCCCTTTCAAATGTTTGTACGTCCATGTGAAGACTTCCTTATATTGCAATTTTTTTTGAAAATTATTGCTTTCAACACTAGATCCCAATCATCTCCACAATAAATTATGTTAAGCTCTTTCTATTCCAAAATTTACTTCCACTGTCTTTGGTCCTTCATACTTGATGTTCTTTGGCTCATCCATTGCTCTTGCCATATTTTTTAGGTGTGCTAGTTTTCATCAATTTTAGCATTATCGACTGTGTATTTTGCAAAATTCTTGGGAAATATCCATTTTTCTTCATCCTCTTATTGTACGCAATCTTCTTGATGCTTTCAACTTTCTCATCATTGGTTTTCTTTGTCTCCTCTATCAATATACAAAAGCAAGTGGGCTAAAATATTTTATACTCTTCCACTTTCCAATTGAGAAGTCCACTATGTGATTGGTTTTCATCTTCACTACACTCCTTGAGGTTTAGCACTCCTTCATTTGGCTTGTATTGGCTATATTCATCTGTCAGATCATCACCAACAATTTGATTCTTCAAATTAATCATATATTTGTGTTGTCCTCTCTTAAATATTAACCAATCCTTTTCCCAATTATGATTAGCCTTGGCCATCCTTGGCCATCCTCTTCCCAACAATGCATCATATGCTAGTTTTTGTATTGTAATCACAACAAAATCCATGATGAATTCCTATTCCACGATTTTCACATTTTGAGTCGTTAAGACTCCCTTCATTTCAATACCATATTTATTTGTACCATATAGCTTGAAATTTAGTGACCATAAAAATTGAGCCCCAATCTCCTTCCATGTCTTCTCTAGGAGCATATTCACACTTGACCTGCCATCAAAGACTTATATCAACTTATAGTCTAGTATTTCGATATGAATCAATGCTAGATTTTCTTAACATTGATCATCAATTTTGATGGATCAATGAATTGATACTTCATATTTAATTCTTTTGATTGGCTTTGCATTTCCATCATCTTATGTGGTTGAATTCATTTCTTAATTACGTGCAATATTGATATGGTGGTAAGAAAAATTATCACTTTCACTTCTACTATCGTGTTCAATACTTATGTTGTCAGTTCCTTAGTTGACATTTTTCCTTCTAATCCTGATGGTTTCTTTAGCTCCTTTTTTTCCACTAGCCTTTCTTGCTTAGCCTTTTCTACCTCTTCAAGTATTACTTTTTGTACCTCCTACCATATTTCCTTTTATATGGTAGGTTTGGGGTACTAATCCTTTTTTGTTTGACCCCTTGTAACAACAAGAACATCATTCTCCGTTGGCTTCTTTTCATCTTCTATATCAAGGAAATTGATATTCTGTGAGTTATCCATACTTATTTCTTCAAACAATTTACCTCCTTATGATTGCCCAATGCACACCATTTGTGGAACATTATTCCCTACTGCTCCTACTGCTTGAGTGGAACAATTCTTCACAAAGTACCCACATTCTTGGCAATTGTGACATTGTATAATTGGTCTTCCATCCAAATCATATTGCAATCGATTTTTGTCTCCTTATCAATTACCTTATTGGTACTACTTGCCTCGATGGTTATTTCTATAGATCCTATTGGTTGCACCTTATCTATTCCTCAACATATTAGGTTTTTCTTCCTCTTGTACCACCATGGTTTGATGCCTTCTTTCAAATTGAATGGAAAAATATTTATTGCATAACCCAATACCTCGCATATGTTGTAATATACACTATCAGGCCAATTCACATTAGTGTGTCCTTTAGACTTACAAAATGTTACTCACATTGGTGTGTTCTAGATTGTAGGTAGAAATTCAAAGAAGAGATGACAATATCAAACTGTTCTATGAAATGTTTACAAATTTATGATAATTTTGATAATGTATAACAATTTTGATAAAATAAGGTTTTGCAATGTAAAATCAATCGACATATTGTAATTCGGACTGATTCGTAGCATAGCACAAAAGTACAAAACTAGTCATTATACATAGTTAAGCTTGTTAACATATCTAATACTGGTTTTTATATTAGATTAGTTAATCAATCTAGGACTAGTTTGTTAGGTTGCAAAACTGATTATTTAATGCTAAACGTAGGGGCGATTGGATGTTTGATATTGGTTGGTTACAATAATTGCCAGGATTACCTTATAAATACTTCCCTATTCATTTTGAAGTCCATTGTAATCTAGAGTGATCCATGATTACCCATATGTGCAAATTCATTGTGAATACAATAATTGTTGCTCCAAAAGTATGTGTGTTCTATGTGATTATATTGTGATTGCATTGTTATGTTATAGGTGTTTGATCAATATCTGGTATGAGATAGATTGGTGTAGGCTTGTGTTATGTTTATGTTTTTTAGTTGCAAGGAGTGGTTGGAAGCAATTATTGACTGGAAGATGAACACAAGTCACAAAACCCATCTGGGACTACCCATCTAAGATTATTTGTCTAAGTCTTGTTTATTATTCTACTGATGTGAGTCTATGCACTACCTATCTGACAGTTCACCCACCTATAACTACTCATCTGAGCTAGGCTACACATCTAATGGAACCCATCTAGGATCCTACCCATCTAAGCCTACCCATATAGGATCCTACCCATCTAGCCCAACCTATCTAACTATACATGTCTAACCTGTAACCCATATGAGGTCGTACACATCTAGAGTCTACCTATTTAGACTGGTTTACCCATTTGGATTAGATGTTTACAATAGCTTACATGTTTAGGACTAAATAGTGTAAGTTAATGTTAGGCTTTATAGTCAAGTTGGTTAATCCTTCATGAAATCCTATCATTCCCTTATCTCAAGAAGTCACTCATCGCTATCTACATTTAGCATCATTGCCTAAATTAACATTGGTTCAAGAAGAATACGTGATAAGGTAAAGAGGTGAAAAATAGATTTTAGGCCATAATGCAATCGAGGAAGGAACCAGATACCACTAAGATGAAGTGTACGACTAACAAGTCAAAGGATACAAATTCAAGATAAATTTTCACAACCAAAGGTGGAACAAGTGTGGAACCCTTTGAAAGACAATAATCTAAGAGAAGTACAAAAAATGTGGGAGACGTTGTTGGTGACAATGGAGGATGAATAACAAAATCAAATAGCAAACATTGTATCTAAATTTAGAAGTTAGGAGTGGATGGTAACACCTAACCAATTGGTACAGAAGAATAAATATTTGTACTAGAGCAACCACGCATGGGTTATTGGGGAGGAAGACTAGAAACACACCTCATATATGTGTGAAGGAGGTCATGAAGTAGGGACGTACTTGAGTCATGGTCTACACCACCTATAGTATAAAGGCAGTGGAATCAAACACCATAATAGTTATCATTGAGTGGCACACCTAGTGTGATAGTCCCTGTATCGTTCCAAAATTTTTGCACCCTTACCTTCAGGCTAAAGGATCCGTGCCCAGAAGGGGGATGGGAAAAGGATGGGACGATACCTCGGACTGAGAGGCCCTTTGAAGGTCCCGCCTCTCGGGGGAGGGGTATTAAGGTGATTTTTTGACGGATGGTGGGGTTCACCAAGAAATGTTTAGTGGCGCTTTCCACGCCTAGGTTGGGAATGTGTTTAATGTGTTCAGTTTTATCTTTAAACATCCAAGTCCTAGGTTTGGCCAGATGAATCTAAGTGTTCTATTATGAAAATGCAAATTAAATAAATACAAAAAATAGATTTGGACAGAAAATAGAAAGAATAAGCTAGATTAAAGAATCATACCTGATCCGGATGTCTGATGAAGGTTTTGATTTTTGAAGCAGTCCAGATCGTCTGGAATTTGACAGGATCGTCTGAGATCTGACGGGATCGTCCGAGATCTGACGAATTCGTCAGAAACCTACAAACAGAGAAATAGATACAAAATACCATAAATGCAACTATTCTAACATAGAAAAATGGTGTAAAATGGCAACATAGATGCTAAGGTGATAATCACAAATAAAAATTCAAGTAGATTATGACGTTCTAATGACAAATTATGACTTCATTGTGCACTTAAGCTATATGGGTGAACTCCAAGATGTAGAACAATAAGGAATAATAACAAATTTAACTAAATGCAGGATAAATCAACAAACAAAGTGAGAAAATGCAAACCCTGGGCACTGATTGCCCCTAATGTTGACTGCAATCGAAATCGTCTCGAATTGGTACGAAATCATCTCAAATTGAACAGGATCGTCTGCGACGATCTGAGCTTGCTCCGGCTAAAAAACAATGAAGTTCCTGCAAACAAACTTGGAAAAATACAAATGCAAATGGTGGTTTAAGATAGTCTAAGGCATGTAGAATTCATGTTACAGGGAATTTCAGCCAGGGGGAATGCTAAGAGGGGGTCCTAAGGTTAAATAAGCTTAGGATGGAGGTTAGGAGGTTAGATATCATCCTAATTTGGAAGATCTCCAACAGGGGATGTCTCTAACGGCACAGACATGCTTTTGCACGGATTAGAGACACCATTGAAATAGAAGCTAACTATGCACAAATCAGTTTGGGACGAGATTGTCTGGACGTTCTTCTCCAGACGAAATCATCCGATCTGAGGCGATATCGTCTGATCGGCGACGATATCATCAAATGGACAAAACAAACTCTAAAAATGGCATGGAAAATGAGGAAACAGGCAGCAGGCAATTTGGGAGCGATTTTGGGGTTAAAATTTGAATTTGAATTATTACTAATGTAATTTTGATTATTGCTAAGTTTTATCGCGCCAATTTTAGGGTGCTACAGTCCCAATGGTGAATGTTTCTGATAGAGTTGGTAAACAAAAACACCCACCCTTCATTGAGGAAGAAAAATAAGACCTAACACGTCACATAGAAACTTGCATTACCATTTGGGAAGCAAATGGAGTATCACAAGAAGTGGAGTGGTTACAATTGTTCTCATTCACCTTACAAGATATGGCTATGGATTGATACCTAAAAAGGTACAGTACTCAACCATTTACACAGTGGGACACTTTGAAATATACTTTCATAGAATAATTTCGACTGTTGAGAGATGACACAAAATTATTACAATTTTTTTTGCAACAAAACAAAAAAAGATGAGGATGTCAAGAGTTATAATAGGAGACTAAAATAATTAACAGATAAAATACATATGCCACTTGTTGATGGAATGGTATTTTTTTTTGGGATGGACTACTGTTTAAATATAAGAAGAAAATGAAAGCAGTACCATCGTCTACGTACACAAAAACACTCAAAAAGGTAAAGAATTTTGAAAGTGAATCCAAAAAAATATTATATGAAATAGAGGACATCCATGAAACGATGATTCCAATAGTGGTACAACAATAAACTCCAAATTGTAATACACTCCTTTCGAAAAGAATTTGATAAGATCTTGAAAGAAGTTAAAGGATAAGTACAAAAACCAGAAATATATTTGGTGTTCAAACTGCAAAGCAGAAGGACATATGAATGTAATTACCCAAAGAATACATATTATAATATATGTGATATAGCAAGACATCCAGTAGTTGATTGTTCATTTAATGTAAAGGGAGCAAGACATCAAACTTTAATAGTCCAATAGGGAGATCAACCAGATACTTCAAGGAATGGACAAGGCACAACAAGTGATGGATTTAAGAATAATCATAGAGGTGTAAGATAATGAGGATAAAGTCATTTGTAGTATGACTTTGAAGGGAGATTGATTATCCAATGTTAGAATTGTCAAGAATGAGACCAATTTGTGAAAAATTTCCCCAAGCCTCAAAATACAGGTAATACTAGTGGTAGAAATGCTACCCAAATGTATATATGGTATGGACTAGGGAACCATAAGGAGGTGAATTACCCGAATAAAGCAAGTTTGAATGGAACACAAAATATCAATTGGATTGATATTGGAGAAGTAAGTATGTAGGTAGAAAAAGAGAATGAAGTCCTAGTAGTAACGAGAGCATAGGCTAGGAAAATGGAGTAGTACCCAAATCCTACCAAGGAGAAGGAGCGATGGCAGGAAGCTCAAGGACTGATTAAGAAATAGCAAGATAAAGAAAAGCAAGAAAGACTAACTCTAGAAAAATCTCTAAAGAATGTGGATATAGTAATTGTTGGACATTTTGAGTTAAAGTTGTCATTGATGTCAAGAAATGAAATTGTCATTGATGTTAAGGAATCAAGGTGTAAGTCTAGACAAAATAATATTGACCCAAAATAAAAGAAAAACCTAAATATCATAATATTATAATATTTATTATTATAATATTAAAAAAAAAAATATCATAAATAAATATGGGTTAAGAATTTAAATCATTTAATATTTAAAATTATTTAAATCTAAGATTTAAATATTTTAAATTTAAATATTTAAATATTCTACCTCCCTTATGGAAGTTATAAAGAATGGGCACCAAAGACTTGCATATTAAAGTCTTGTCTAAAACTCTTCTCAACATTGAAAAGCCCTCGCAATCGCCAACGTCATAATTTAATTTAAAAGAGCCTTGATATATTTAAAAGGTAAAAAGGGCTTCAAATATAGTGTGGTGTGATGTTTTGGAAAACATGAATCGAAAAGGTGATTGGATGAAAAAAATTAAGATCAAACTATGCATTTCAAAGAAAGAGAATTCGGATGAAAAACTGTGATTCGTGATTTTCGGGTGTAGCATGTTTTGATCATTTTTCGAAGAAGCAAGGATTAAGGTGGACGTCGTGCGTTCTTGTATCCATAAGGGCGTGTATCTCAACCGGTGGTAGTGGAAGGCACCAAATCATTCTCAAAGGTTTGAATCATGTGTTCAAACCCGTCGAAAGTATTTTTAAGGTATGTAACATTTTATTGGTTGTAAATTGTTAATTAAAATATACAAGTACTAGTCGGGAGGTATAAGGGTGTTTTATTTAAAATTTAATTTAGTAAGGTAGGGAGTCATAAGGTGGTTAAGTTGCCTATATTGTTTTAATGGAATAAAAGTGTTTTTGTATATGTTGTGGTGTATTTTAAAAAGGGGTATTGTTTTTGGGTATTGTTTCCTTTTTGAAAGTGTTGGTTTAATGCTTCAAGGTTTGCTAGTTTGAGTGTTGTGATTAAACCTTGTTTTATAAGCATTGTTGTTGAAGCCCATTGGTTGTGAAAGAACTTGAGTTAGAAAAGAACATGAGTATCATTGTTATGTGATATTTGTGGTTGAGCATTATTGGAAACATTTGAGTTGGTTGATACATATTTGGACTAGGGTTATATGAGAAAGAGTTGTTCCTTGTGATGATTGGTTGAGTTGAGTTGATTGAGCCTAGTCAAGTGATGTGTGAAGTGATTGTTCAAGTTCTATGAAATAAACTATTCCATAATTCTATGTTGAGTTGATATTAAGGTTAGAACATATTGAGTCTCTAACAATTTTCTTTATGGTTCTATAATACTTGAATTGAGTTGAGGTAGAGTTGAGTTGAGATTGAGATTAGAACATATTGAGTCTCTAACAATTCTCTTTATGCTTCTATGATTTGAGTTGAGTTGAGATCATTGTGGATCATTGTTTTCATCCATTGAAGAGTACATTGCCATTCATTGTTGATTTCAAATTTGAGCTTTGCCTTGATAGATTTGTGGATGAGATTTGAGTGCTACTTGAGCATGATTGATTGAGTCTGTGAGAAGGCATTTGTGGACAGTTTTGAGAAAGCTTTGTGGATAGTTTTGGGATAATTTTGGGATAGATTTATGGATAAGTTTTGGGACAGTTTTGTGGATAGATTTTTGGACAAAGTTTAGAGCAAATTTGGGCAAGTTCTTGGTGAGCTTGCTAGAGCAGATTTGGGCAAGTTCTTGGTGAGCTTGCAAGAGCAGATTTGGGCAAGTTCTTGGTGAGCTTGCTAGAGAATATTTGGGCAAGTTCTTAGTGAAATTGCTAGCACAAATTTGACAAGTTCTATGTGAGCCTATTGATCAGGTTCTTAGTGAGCCTATTGACAGATATTTGGAGGTGACAAAGTACAAAGGATAGAGTCTCAATGGATAGAGAACCAGCAGCCAGCACAGTCGAAAACAGATCTGAGTGAAATATTTTCTTCGTGGAGCAGCCCACATTGGGTGAACCACGTAAATTGTGGTGTCTCTATTGTGTATGGTATATTTTGCATTGCTTTAATTACTGCTATTGATAATGCTAGCTATACACAGCATAATATTGAATTGGAAGAAAAAGGAAAAAGTGGTCTTATACTATTCCCCCCCCTCCTAGTATAAGCTTGTGTTCTTCAATTGGTATCAGAACGGGTTCCTTCAGAAATGCTAACATCTTGAGGGAAGATTCTACAAGAACACACATGGCAAAGAAAGGCAAAAGAAGAACCATGAGATCTAAGAAGAAAAAATAATCCGATCTTGAAGCTCTAAGAAGGGAAGAAGAAAAATTAGTAAGATGTCTTGAGTGTGGTAAGATTGGTCACAGGGCATTTTATTGTCCACAAAATGGGTATAGCAGCAATAGAGAGGAAATGGAACTTGACTGGATTTTCAAAGATATTGTTGCTCAAAAGGAAGCATTCAAGGTTTCAAAAGAAGAATATTTTGCTTGTGGTCAACTCGGTCATGTCTCAGGTTACTTCAATGGATTCAATGATAGTGAATATGAAATGGAACTCAAGGAAGATAGGCACAATCAAAATAGTGAAGATGAATGCAAGAATAAAAAATAAAAGGAAAACATGTATGAACAAGGTAGACATGACAAGAAGAGCTTGTATATGGAAGAAGCAATCAGTACTTCTAGCAGCAATAATGAAAGTCTCTCAGTTAGTCCTACTGAAGATCAAAAGTAGGAATCTCAAATAAGAATTTATCATGAAGAGGAAAACAGGAACAATTATGATCATAAAGAAAAGAAAGTGTCAAAACAAGCTTTTGAAGAAATAAAAAGAGAAAACTCAAGACTATAGGCTTAAGCACAAGAGGATGAGAAGATGAAGGCAAAGCTCCTACAAGATCTCATTGAACTAAAAATCACGGTTGAAGAGGTAAATAAAATTGAATAAGATATGCTTGAACAATTAAAGGTAAGGAAGCAATAATGTGAAAGATTAGAACATGAAGTTGTTTCCTTAAGGTTGGAAGTGAAAGACTCCAAGGATAAGTTGCACAAGTTTTGGAAAGGTTTCAAAGCACCAAGGGTCCCATATTTCAGGTTTGAGGAATCACACTCAAAAGGAAAGGAAGTTCTTAAATATGAAAGCAAAGAAGCACCTAAGATTTGTAAGGAAAGCTCCAAAGTTCCTATGGCTCAAAATATTTAGTTTGGGTCTTGTTTTGAGATAGGTGAATCAAGCTCAAAGGGAAATTAATTTTTTGAAGAGAAAGGCAAGTAAGAGGTTTTAGATGCTACAAAGAAGGTTCAAGAATGCAATGCACAAGTTGAAGATGATCATAAGGATAATGGTCAAGAAAGGATCCATGGATCAAATAAGTTTGATTTTGCTAGAAGAAACTTCAAAGGAAGAAGGTATGGTTTTCAGGGACATTGCTTCTTATGTAACAGGATTGGTCATAAAGCTTTTCAAGTGCAAAGGAAATGAGCAACATGGTTTTGGTTTTAGAGCTACACATTAGAAGTCATGGTCATAATGGTCATGAAAATAGAGCTTCACAATACAGGGTTCAGGAAAGGAATGAATATGGAAATTACTTCAAGAAATAATTCAAGACATGGGCACCAACCAAAGGCTACAATATCAAATGTTTTAATTGCAATAACTTTGGGCATATTGTAAAATGGTGTAGGACTCAATTCCAAACAGGTTCAAGGCAAGAAGTTCGAAAAGGTTCTAGACAAGAAGATCAAGTAATTCATCAAGAGAAGGATATCAGAAAAACATGGAAGGAAGTTGATAGAGGAAAGAAACAAAGTGAGATGGGAGTAAAAGTACTCCCACCCCAAAATTAATCACCTCAAAAGAGAAGGGGGTGAGGGGGCTAAGCTTAAGAGTCATATATTTTAGCCCCATAGGTGTCCCTTTTGACATTGATGTCAAAGGGAGAGATATTTTAGTAAGGGGGAGAGCATTGAGTTAGGGGGAACAACCTCCAAAGAGATTATTGTCCCAAGGGGAGCAGAACAAAGGAAAAGTCAAGTTTTTGGTAAAAATAATTTGGAGAACATATTCGAATACGTTAGCATGGGTTTCGAGAACGTAGACACTTCAGTGCATTCAATCGAGTGATTAACTAACAGCGGCTTGGAAACACATAAAGGCATAGGGATCAAGAACACATAGAAGGCATATGACTCGGTGACCCAATTTTGATAGCGCATTTTTCGAAGAAGCAAGGATTAAGGTGGACATTGTGCATTCTTGTATCCATAAGGGCGTGTAGCCCAACCGATGGTAGTGGAAGGTACTCAAGCATTCTCAAAGGTTAGGATCACGTGTTCAAACCCATCAAAAGTATTTTTAAGGTATGCAACATTTTATTGGTTCTAATTTTTTGATTAAAATATACAAGTACTAGTCAGGAGGTATAAGGGTGTTTTGTTTAAAATTTAATTTACTAAGGTAGGGAGTCATAAGGTGGTTAAGTTGCCTATATTTTTTTAATGGAATAAAAGTGTTTTTGCATATGTTGTGGTGTATTTTAAAAAGGGGTATTGTTTTTAAATTTTTGTTTGATATTCTTTATTAAAGAGAAAGGAAAAAGGATTAGTAATAGTTAAGGTCACAGTGATATGAGATTGAAATTTTTAATTGTTAAAGTGTGGAATAATAACGGTGTATAGAGTTTATAAGGTGAGATTAATGATTGATATTTTGGAAATAATTATTTTTAATTATTTTCTAGTAGTGGATGTGATTTTTGACAAGGAGAAATAAGGTGTAAAAGGTTATGATAATTGTTTTGTAATTTCTCCTAACCCTCATAAAGATTGGTAAAAGAATATTGTGATTGTGGTAGATTTCCAAAGAGGCTTCTTCATATTCATAAAAGGTATGGGCACATTCTCCTATTGATTGTTTATGGTGGTTGATTTCAGAAATATTATTGGAGAAAAAAGGATTGATTGTGGTTTCCTTTTCGAAAGTGTTGGTTTAATGCTTCAAGGTTTTCTGGTTTGAGTGTTGTGATTAAACCTTGTTTTATAAGTATTGTTGTTGAAGCCCATTGGTTGTGAAAGAACTTGAGTTAGAAAATAACATGAGTATCATTGTTATGTGAGATTTGTGGTTGAGCATTATTGGAAACATTTGAGTTGGTTGATACATACTTGGACTAGGGTTGTGTGAGAAATAGTTGTTCCTTGTGATGATTGGTTGAGTTGAGTTGATTGAGCCTAGTCAAGTGATGTGTGAAGTGATTTTTCAAGTTCTATGAAATAAACTATTCCATCATTTTATGTTGAGTTGAGATTAAGGTTAGAACATATTGAGTCTCTAACAATTCTCTTTATGGTTCTATAAGAATTGAATTGAGTTGAGGTAGAGTTGAGTTGTGATTGAGATTAGAACATATTGAGTCTCTAATAATTCTTTTTATGCTTCTATAAGTTGAGTTGAGTTGAGATCATTGTGGATCATTGTTGTCATCCATTGAAGAGTACATTACCATTCACTGTTGAGTTCATCTTTGAGATTTGCCTTGATATATTTGTGGATGAGATTTGAGTGCTACTTGAGCATGATTGATTGAGCCTGTGAGAAGGCATTTGTGGACAGTTTTGAGAAAGCTTTGTGGACAGTTTTGGGACAAATTTGTGGATAAGTTTTGGGATAGTTTTGTGTACAGATTTGTGGATAGAGTTTAGAGCAGATTTGTAGACAGAGTTTAGAGCAAATTTGGGCAAGTTCTTGTTGACCTTGCTAGAGCATATTTGAGCAATTTCTTGGTGAGCTTGCTAGAGCAGATTTGGGCAAGTTCTTGGTGAGCTTGCTAGAGCAAATTTGGGCAAGTTCTTGGTGAGCTTGCTAGCACAGATTTAACAAGTTCTGCGTGAGCTTGTTAAGTAGGTTCTGTGTGAGCATATTGATCAGGTTCTTAGTGAGCCTATTGACAGAGCTTTGGAGGTGACAGAGTACAGAGGACAAAGTCTCAGTGTATAGAGATCCAATAGCTAGCATAGTTGAAGAACATATTCGAATGTGTTAGCACAGGTTTTGAGAATGTAGACACTTCAGTGCATTCAACCGAGTGATTAACTAACAGCGGCTTGGAAACACATAAAGGCACAAATATCGAGAACACAGACAAGGCATGTGACTCGATGATCCAATTTTGATAGCACATTTTTCGAAGAAGCAAGGATTAAAGTGGACATTGTGCGTTCTTGTATCCATAAGGGGGTGTAGCCCAACCAGTGGTAGTGGAAGGTACTAAAGCATTATCAAAGGTTGGGATCATGTGTTCAAACCCGTCGAAAGTATTTTTAAGGTATGCAACATTTTATTGGTTGTAAATTGTTGATTAAAATATACAAGTACTAGTCGGGAGGTATAAGGGTGTTTTGTTTAAAATTTAATTTACTAAGGTAGGGAGTCATAAGGTGGTTAAGTTGCCTATATTGTTTTAATGGAATAAAAGTGTTTTTGCATATGTTGTGGTGTATTTTAAAAAGGGGTATTGTTTTTAAATTGTTGTTGGATATTCTTTATTAAAGAGGAAGGAAAAAGGAGTAGTAAGAGTTAAGGTCATAGTGATATGAGATTGAAACTTTTAATTGTTAAAGTGTGGAGTAATAAGGGTGTATAGAGTTTATAAGGTGAGATTAAGGATTGATATTTTGGAAATAATTATTTTTAATTATTTTCTAGTGGTGGATGTGATTTTTGACTAGGAGAAATAAGGTGTAAAAGGTTATGATAATTGTTTTGTAATTTCCCCTAACCCTCATAAATATTGGTAAAAGAATATTGTGATTGTGGCAGATTTCCAAAGAGGTTTCTTCATCGTCATAAAAGGTATGGGCACATTCTCCTATTGATTGTTTATGGTGGTTGATTTCTAAAATATTATTGGAAAGAAAAGGATTGATTGTGGTTTCCTTTTTAAAAGTGTTGGTTTAATGCTTCAAGGTTTTCTGGTTTGAGTGTTGTGATTAAACCTTGTTTTATAAGTATTGTTGTTGAAGCCCATTGGTTGTGAAAGAACATGAGTATCATTGTTATGTGAGATTTGTTGTTGAGCATTGTTGGAAACATTTGAGTTGGTTGATACATACTTGGACTAGGTTTGTGTGAGAAAGAGTTGTTCCTTGTGATGATTGGTTGAGTTGAGTTGATTGAGCCTAGTCAAGTGATGTGTGAAGTGATTGTTCAAGTTCTATGAAATAAACTATTCCATCAAGTTGAGATTAAGGTGAGAACATATTGAGTCTCTAACAATTATCTTTATGGTTCTATAAGACTTGAATTGAGTTGAGGTTGAGTTGATTTGAGATTGAGATTAGAACATATTGAGTCTCTAACAATTCTCTTTATGCTTCTATGAGTTGAGTTGAGTTGAGATCATTGTGTATCATTGTTGTCATCCATTGAAGAGTACATTGTCATTCATTGTTGAGTTCATCTTTGAACTTTTCCTTGATAGATTTGTGGATGAGATTTGAGTGCTACTTGAGCATGATTGATTGAGCCTGTGAGAAGGCATTTGTGGATAGTTTTGAGAAAGCTTTGTGGACAGTTTTGGGATAGTTTTGGGATAGTTTTGGGACAGTTTTATGGATAAGTTTTTGGATAGTTTTGTGGAAATATTTGTGGATAAAGTTTAGAGCAGATTTGGGCAAGTTCTTGGTGAGCTTGCTAGAGCAGATTTGGGCAATTTCTTGGTGAGCTTGCTAGAGTAGATTTGGGCAAGTTCTTGGTGAGCTTGCTAGAGTAGATTTGGGCAAGTTATTGGTGAGCTTGCTAGCACAAATTTGATAAGTTCTATGTGAGATTGTTAAGCAGGGTCTATGTGAGCCTATTGACAGAGCTTTGGAGGTGACAAAGGACAGAGTCTCAGTGGATAGAGATCCAGTAGCCAGCATAGTTGAATACAAATATGAGTGAGGAGTCTTCAAATGAAGAGAGGTCCACCAGTCGGTGCAGCAGAGATACAAAGTCTTCTAGAAGATCACATAGCCAGAGCATAAGGGAAAAGAGTTTTCCTATGGAAGAGATCCATGAAATTGAGATCAGGGGATCAACATCTCCTTTGGATAGAGATCTATAAACATTATAATTGGGAGTGATTCCCAAAGAGATTGATTGACAAATTTTTAGTAAAATATTTTCTCCATGGAGTAGCCCACATTGGGTGAACCGCGTAAATTATGGTGTCTCTATTGTGTATGGTATTTTGTGCATTGATTTTATTACTGCTATTAATACTGCTATCTATACATAGCATAATATTGAATTGGAAGAAAAATTAAAAAGTGGTCTTATATTGTTCACCCCACCCTCTCAGTATAAGCTTGTTTTCTTCAATAACAAATAAATAGGTATCAATCAAAGGCTTGGTGACATAGGTGTTGAATACAACTTTGGAGGTAAAAGTATCAATTTTATTCAATATAGTGTCTAACTTATATGTTATGGTTGGGGAAGTAATAAAAGCAAATAAGAGGGATGAAGTCCGATAGATAGCCAACATCAAGAAAGGATAATTTATTGATTCAACAATACTAATGATTGAGGTAGGTAAGAAGCTATACTTGGTTCATATGCATATATTGGACCATAAGCTAAATTAAGTAATTGTGGATGAAAGATCAAGTGTAAATGTAATTCCATATTGGACATGGAGGAATATTGGCCAACCTTTACTACGATATCTAAATTTCAAAATATATGGAGCTAATAAATACAGTATTGAAACAATAGGAGTATTGATGAGCCAAAAGGTGCACATAGTGGAATAATTCTTTGTTTTGGACTTTGTTGTAATAGTTATTTAGAAACTTGTGTATGATGCATTGCTTGGGCATGGGTGGTTAAGGATAGAAAAAATAAACCTTAATTGGGAGGAGCACCTGACCTTCAATAAAGGCCAAAATAAGTATATGATTAATCTCAAAAACCAGGTAATAAGCTTAGATATTACAACTACAGGTGAATTAAAGAATTCTTCCTTAGGTAAAGAAATACAATATGAATCATATGGAGTGTTGCAATTGGAAGAATGTACAGAGGATGAGAACAATGAATATAAAGGCTTACTCCACTGGAAATTGGAAGTTTATAAAATATTTTATCCTCAATGTTTTTGCATTAGTGTAGGAAATGAAGTCCAAGAAGAAGAGAAGAAGGAGCCTGAAAGCGGAGAAGGTAGTAAAAAAATATAGCAGTAAAAAAGAACAAATAACGAGAGAAGTGAACATTTGCCAAAATTTTTATGAGATGCATGATAGGGATCCAGTCATTAAGGACAAGCCAACCCACCCCATTGATGTTTTAAAAGCAATTGAAGAACCTAAGTCCATCAAATATGAAGGACCCAGAATGATTCGGGTGAATTTGGGAGAATAAGGTGAAGAGAAGATGATCAAATGCAGAGATGACTAGAATCTAGTACTAAAAGCAATGACATTCAAATTTTTTGTAGAATATAAGTATGTCTTTGCTTGGACATACATGGATTTTAAGGGAGTACCACCATAACTATGTGTACATAATATTTCTCTGATTGAAGGTGCAAAACCAGTAAGGAGGCAACCATATAGGATGAACCCAAAATATGTAGCTCTAGTGAATGCTAAAATCGAGAAGATTTTGGACATAGGCATACTATTCAAAGTTACAATGAGTGAATGGATGTCACCAATCCTGATTACCTTGAAAAGGGAGGCAAACAAGATCTAGATTTATGTGGATTTTTGGAGCCTCAACACCGTAACTATTAAATATCCCTTTCCAATCCCATTGATAGACTCCATATTGGAAGAAGTAGCTGGCCACAAGATTTACTCATTTTTGTATAGATTCTCGGGGTATAACCAAATCAGTATTGTAAAAGAGGATAAGATAAATACCACTTATATAGTGGATAAGGGGATATATACTTATAACCACATTCAATTTGGATTGTGTAATGCATCATCTACGTTCCAAAGGATCATTTTGTACATTTTTTATAACAATATCCATGGGAAATTTCAAAGCTTTTTTAAACGACTAATCCTTATATGGTAAGACACAAGAGAACTTGAAGGTATTAAACAAGTGTATGAGATTGTGGAGGAGAGCTCAAATTTTATTAATTCTAAATAAATGTGTATTGATGGTGCCATATGGAAATTTTCTAGGTCATATTATATGTTAGGAATGTTTAAAGCCTGATCCTGATAAGATGCGGGTGATACTGCTAATGGAAGAACCACACAATGTGAGTTTAGTAAAAATATTCTTAGAGATGGTAGGATACTATAGAAGGTTTATCAAAAATTATGCACAAACTTCTCATCCACTTGATGCTATTATGTGCAAGGGTGTTCCTTTCAAGTGGGTAGAGGAGAACCAAGAGGCTTTTGAAGTCTTAAAGGAGTACTTAGTCAAGGAACCTATCCTAGTTTATCTAGATTGGGAGAAAGAATTTCATGTTCATGTTGATGCCTCAAACTTCACAATTGGTTACACGTTGGCTCAAGGATAGTTTGGGTTATATCATAAAAAAAAGAATTATAGTACAATAGAATGGGAAGCACTAGGGATGGTGTAAGTAGTATAAAAGTACAACTACTACTTCTTGGTGAACTCTTTTGCTTTTTATGTAGGTCATAAAGTGTTGGTGTACTTGATCAATAAATAGATGATCTATGTATGAGTAAGTAGATGACTCATAACTCTACAAGAATTCATATTTAGGATGGTAGTAAGACCTAGAAATAAATATGTAATAGCAAATCAGCTATCGAGAATTCACTTTGGAGAACCTGTAGAGGGAGGGATACAGGATGAATTCCCTAATGCACAACTATTCATGATAAGCATGATACTAGCATGGTATAAGCACATCAGAGAATACTTATCAACAAGAGAGCTACCAAAGAATATGATGATAGCTAAACAAAGAAAAGTAATTATGGAAGTAGCACCTTCTACATTAATTACAGGTTTGCTATACAAAATGGGAGAGGATCACATTTTGTGATGATATGTAATGGAGGATGAAGTGCAAAAAATACTAAAGGAGGCACATGAGGGGTTGGAAGGAGGCCATATGAAGCTAGATGCAATGGCTAGGAAATTGTTGTTGGTAGATCTATGGTGGCCTACCCTCTATCACGATGCCAAATATTATATCAAGGCTTGTGATATGTGTCAAAGAATGGAGAAGTTGTTAAAATGAGACTTCATGCCATTACATCCATCGTAACCTCAAGAAATATTCAAGAGTTGGCGCTTAGATTTTGTGGGCCCTTTGTAAACCAGTCATAATAGGAAGTGCTGATATATTGTAGTGGCAATAGAATATCTCATGAAATAGGTAGAAATGAGAGCCATACCTGATAACTCTACAAGAAACATGAGTCAATTTTTGTATGAGAAGGTTATCACATGATTTGTAATACCTCTTCAACTGACAAGTGATAAAGTATGCCATTTTTTTAACGAGATTATTTAGAATTTGATGATAGAATTTAGGATTTTTTATTCCTTGTCAAGTCTATATTACCCCAGGACGAATGGGCAAGCAGAGGCAACGAATAAGGTTTTGGTTTCAATCATGTACAACACATGTGGGGTAGTAGGAGCTGTTTGGGAGGAGTACTTACTACTAGTTCTATGGGTATACAAGACCACATTCAAACCAAATACTAATCATACACCCTTTCAACTAATGTATGGACAAGAGGTGGTGGTACCTGTTGAATTTTTGGTACCTAGTTTAAGGATAGTAGTAGATAAGATCCTGAATGATGAATATAGTATGGATGAGAGACTCATAGCATTGGTGTAGCTAGGTGAAAAGGGTGATGGCACATTGGGCAATAGAGATAGCTCAAAAAAACTAAAAATATTGGTATAATAAGTATTTTAAGAAAATGGATTTGAAGGTTGGCAAATTAGTGCTCAAATATAATGGGAAGAGAGAACTTAAGCTAGAAAAGTTGAAGATTTTATGGCTTGGATCCTTCCAAGAGGAAGAGGTACTGGACAATGGGGCTATCCAATTAAAGAAATTGGATGGTACAATTTGATCTGATGTTGTGAATGGTTCTAAGTTGAACATGTATAAGGCATACACATTGGTAAATGTAATCAACTTAGAAGCTCTTGAGGACACTAGAAAAATAATAGAAGAATTATGACTAGGTATACAATCCTACAAATATGGTGGGCCAAGTAATATTGTTCGAGAGGATGGACCAACAAACTTGGAATGGCTATTTGGAGTGGAAGGTAAACCAGTGATCGATCAAAGG
>JAQPPZ010009553.1:0-28752 GCA_028583015.1 Wollemia nobilis
AAGTGGAACTCATTAAGGGAATTTTTCCAAGCCAAGAAATACATCTTGTTCATGTATCTTTTGTCACTGTTCGAGACACACCGGCCATAACCGACGTCTCGAGGTAGAGGGTTTCCATAACCCTTCAAGTTATGGATACGGATAGGAAGCTTTGGTCAGGTCTCAATATCCGATTAGTTGACAACCTTGGTTTGGTTATTCTTTGCGGGCTTTCAAATCGAGAATTGGGGCTGAATTAATGATATACGGGGTTTCTTTTTTCATTTTTAGGCGCATTTGAATCAATAGAAAGCGTTTAAGAAGCCGGGTTTCGGGTCGAAATAAGAGTTTGCAAGTAAAGAAAGGGATGCTTTTATAGAGGTTCTGATCTCTCGAGCGATCAAATTAAGTATCATCAAGTCTCTTATGTTAGAACGTTTTAAAATACTACTCTCTAAATCCGGATAGTCGCGTAACCTAACGTCAGGAGTCGCGTTCGCTCTATGCCTACAGATCACTTGGGATTCGAACCCAAGATAATGATTAGTTCGGTTGAGCGATTCTTTCCGTAACTCGACCCTACCTTAGCTAGATTATATATGTATTAACGAGTCGATCTTTAATATGGGTTGTTAATACGTATGGAATAGCTCCCCATGTTAATACGTACGTTCAAGGCCCGTTTTTTCGTAGAGAGGTATTCAATTCTCCCATCCTAAGTATTGAAAGCTTTAAAGCCCCCCAACTTTCTGTTGGTAAACAAATTTTGGTAAACAAAGAACTGACCACCTTTTGCCCTATATCTCCCTAGTAGTATCTTGACTACTGGTACGAGAGGCTATTCCTTATTTCTGGCCGCTATTCCTTATTCATTTCCGGATATGAAGGAATAGAACTTCTTTCTCTGGATATGGGGAGGGGAAGAAAGAGACTAGATCGACGATGCCCCAGCTGGATCAATTCACCTATTTCACACAATTCTTCCGGTGCTGCCTTCTATTTTTCGCTTATTATCTCTCCCTATGCAATTATGGAGTACCTAGGCCGAGCAGAATTCTCAAACCACGGAACCTTCTATTTAGGGGTCCACGAGGGGGGAACGACATCCGGAGCAACGACCCCAGAGGGTTGGAAGAGATTTTGGTAACAGTTTTTCTCAGTGGTACCTCCTATATGTACTCTAGTTTATTCGAAGTATCCCGGTGGTGTGACGCTGACTTACTGGGGAGGAAGAATAAAATCACTTCTCCATCCTGTTTCGGGGAAATAAGTGGCTCACGCGGAATGGATAAAAACACCCTAGATGGGATTGCGAGGTATTCATATGGCACAACTCCTAGCACAACTCCCAATCCTCTATCTGGATGGAGGAACCGGGATAACATAGTGCTAACCCATGTTCTACACGGCCAAGCCAACCTTTGATTCAATTCCCCTCAAAAAGCTTTACCTTTAAAAGCCGAGGGGGAGGGGAGAGCGCTCATTTTAAAATAGAGCGTCATTTATGTAGTACTCGACCGAGAAACACGATCTCCTAAACCTCTTAAGAGTACTTATCTATCTAAAAGCTATCTTATCTACGGTCCGATTTTATTTGAAGGTCCCACCCAAGCAAGCACTCCATCTATAAAGAAGTGAGCTCTAGAACTTTGAGTAAGTAAGCCCCTCCTCTCCTCGGGGGTTAGGTTAGGGTTGCCGAGGGAAAGGGAGAGAGCATTCATTCAGTTATGCGCTCGACCTAGCTCTCTATTTGAAAGGGGCCTTGCCTTAGATCTAATCCGTTCTGTTTAAGAAGCCCTCTCACCTAAAAACCCAACCCTCTTTTCTCGCCAAGGGATGAGGCTTTTCTTGGCAAGGGATTAAAGATTCTGATTTTCACTTTTCTTTTCTTTTCGGAGTGATTTCTCTTTCCCTTTCCCTTTCCCTCTCACCGGCCAGAACAGAAAGAACCCTTGCCCTTTCCCTCTCACCGGCAAGAAAAGAAAGAACCCTTTCCCTCTCACCGGCAAGAAAAGAAAGAACCCTTGCCGGAAAGCAGATAACAGGGCGGCAGAAGGAACACAAGCAATCTATTTTAAAGGGGCTTCTCTTTTAGGTATAAATTTGGGAAATTGAAGGTAGATATTTGTCATAATCGAAATGAAATAAGATGATGGAAACGAAAATGAAAGGTTGGACCGGTTTTAAGGGATTGAATTCTAACTCTTGCCGGTTTTAAGGGAATTCCCCTGCCAAATAAAAGGGATTGAACTTTTTGCGAACCGATTCTCAAGAACAGCGGTTTTCTAAGATAAGAACCCTGTCTCGAAGTCTCTTCAACTCTTCATTCTTCAACTCCTCACTCTTCAACTCTTCATTGGCGGATCCCCGATCGGTCGAGTGCTCATCCGCGACATCCTCCGAAACCTCTCGCTTTTCGGGCGGGCTCTACCAACTTTCCCCTCCGTTTTTGCCCAGCCCTGGCGGCTTCAACAAGAGCCCAATTGAGGGGTTCTCCCGGGCTGTTGATCTTCCTTAGTTCCATAAACAATAGCGGAGATATAGGATCTATGAATGGTGACACTGATCGATGCTCCATCGAATTCCGGAAAAGCGTTCCTAATCTTTCTCATAGAGGTATATCTGGAGGCATTATTAGTGAGAACACAAATGTGGAAATGGTAGGCGCCAGGCCCGTGGTGTGCTTCCCTAGCGACTAGAATGGACCTGCAGGAGGAAATGGAACTGACTCTTCTGGCGCACTCTTGCTTGTTGATCAGAGCTCTATTGCCCCGTTCGGCGTGCGCCAGAGTGATCATGAAATAGGGACGTAGATGCTCCTCTGCCTGTTTGGTGGTATGTTCGTCCCTGCGCTTCATGGTTGAGCTTGGTTTCCACGTATATAATGATGCTGCTCCCCCGTACTCCTTGCTCGCAGACACGGTTTCCCCGTATGTTTGCTGGATGTCACTCGGAAGTCACTTGACCATCTCTAGCGTAATCTACTTGACCGTTTCTAGCTGATAGAGGTAGCACGGATCTGTCTCTTTTTCATTAATGGGGGATCTCCCTCTTTCTCCTGGACGGGCGATGTGTCTGGACGATCCATTAGGTTATTCCGTTTATACGTGGAAGAGAAAGCGGAAGTGAACCAGCGGATGTGTCGCTGTTGCAGCTGACCGGTGACTAGCAGCGGCTATGTCATTTAGATAAGCGGATGTGTCCCTTTCCCTTCTCAATTTTGATAGGCGTAACATAGCTTTTCGGGAAGGAGTATGGGGGCGTGGGGGTAAAAGAATGGATAATGAACACTGCTCTTCTCTGGCTCGAGTTGTTTCCACGGTAACGTAGACCCAGCAAATGTGATGGAGGGGCTGGGTTGGCTCGCGATAGAGAGAATGGTGGATTCCGTGAGATCTGTCTATCTACGTGTAGGAGTGGTGGAGAGACGGAACAAAAAGATTCCCCAAGGGGGGGTGAAGTACTAAATTATTGCAAGTTGTGTCAACGTATATAATACCGTTTCGTTTAAGTTGTGTCAACGTAGATAAGAGATGTCTATCTTCCCTTCCCGGGGCATTTTAACCCTTCCAGTTGTGTTCGCGTAGATAATACCTTCCGCATTCCCTCATTTCCCCTAATTACTGTATATCATGATTCGCCGGCCCCTCCGTCCCCTCCTCCCTCCCTCCCTACCCACTATGATTAGTGATTGTGGGGTGGGGCGATCCAATCTAGGAATTAATAATGAAATTCCTGTAGTAGGAGAATAAGTAATGAAATCCTGCAATAACAAAAGAAAAGTGTCCGAGTGCGATCCATTGGGTTATTCCGGTTATTGGTGGACATGTCTCCTCTATTCGATGGCATATCTTTATTCGAACATTTTCCTTTCTGGCATTTATTATAACAGTAGGGGCCTACTCATAAATTAAGGGATTGATAGGGCGCCTACTCATAAATTAAGAAATTAATAGGGAATTTCCCGTATATTATGAATTGCCCAAAAAGCTTGAAATAGAGGAATGGGGAGGGGCCTCTTTTTACCAAAATAAGGGATAGAAGCGGATCGATCCACTTCATAATAGAATGGGGGCTTTGCTCGGATCCGTGGCCAACCCTTCCCGCTTATGGCTAACCGTAGTACCCATTGATCGCTCCAACCGTATCGCTATGCGATGCCGGTATTCGTTCTTAGACCTATCTCACTCCCATTCACTGGAATTGGAAACCTTAAATATTGGGGGGCGCCTCCCCATTATTCATTGAACAAGGCGCCCGAGCCAAGCGCTACTCTAGTGGAATGGGGGGAACCGGCACGCCATTTCCCATCCCCGATGCTGAAACAGCTCCGACCGAACCCCCTCTCTCCAGTTACCTCACTATATGGATGGAAATGCTGGAATGGAAGGTGCCCCGTGCAGGAACTGCTAGCGGCAATCAATTGCTCAAGTTGGTTCGCTAAACCCCACTAGCCCACCCGCCATGTACAGGCCGGCCTGTGGACGATGGATGGATAGATAGCTTAGCAACTCTTTCTAATACGGACTTAGTGAGAACGAGGACTACCTGTAGTTGGTAGAGCAAGCATAGTTGGTTAGGCATCACTACAGGCATTAGTTGGTAGAGCAAGCACAGTTGGTTAGTCAGGCGTCACTATGGGCATACGGCCTCTACTATGGAATGGAAAGATGGAATGGAGAGAGAGGGGGGGAAGAAGAAGAAGAAGCCACTCGGGGTTCGGTATGGATGTGGGAAGGAGTAGGAAACCTGACTATACTATAGATAGATAGCTCTGCTCAACCTCGAAACGGAATGGTGTCGGGACTAGTGGAGATATGCATGCATGCATATACTACTAGCTATACGTAGCTTTCCGAGCTATCACGATGATCCCGCCGGGACTTCGCTTGCATACCTTTACCACTAATAAGTCCAGCTCCCGGCTCATTACTATTAAAGGTGGGTTGGAAATAGATAGTGTGATAGTCTCCGTTTCGTGCCCACTAATCCGAGATTGATTACCCCGTCTATTCGGGGATAGGTAAGACGCTGGATACATGACTCCCCGGGGAAGAAATAGGGACAATCAGGAGACGATGAGAGGACAATCGTGATAGATAGAGGGATGGTGCGCAGGGATAGAGGGATGGTGCGCAAGAAAGACTGTGGAGAAGGTATACCGCATGCTGTCCCAGTTTGTTTCGGTAGGGGTTGGTATGGCAGCGCTTCCTCCATCGGGAAATCTTTCTCAACAATATTGAGTGAATGTTTCTAGCTCTCAATAAATCAATCAATCTATCTACCTCTTTCATTCTCTCCGGGCTCAACCGGGGCTGGGCTAGAGTCACCAGCTTGTGTCAACCCACTCTCCCAGAGTTGAGTCTACTTCCTGCCCCCTCGAGACAACTGTTTGATCATTCCGCCTGCACCCGATCTATCGCCAGCGTCAGATTCAATGGCTTGATCAACTGCATATCGGTTTTCTGGTGGCACTTATTAATAGGGTGATCATTGGTATGTGGGTCCGGAAAGAAGGTTGACGAGGAGAGAGATTCGTTCCCCATATCACTCGCCGGAGGGTTGGCCCATTCAATGATTGGAGGTCTTGTCTCTCCCCCCCAATTAACAATAGTAGGGGTCGGGCTTAGAAGGTGCTCGCTTAAATCAGAATCAATGCCTGAACCCGGAGAAATGCACCTCGGGAATAGACAAGGGCGTTGCTCAAATATCCTTTTGCCCCGGCGATCGACCACCAAGGAACACTTTCTCTTTCCCAGAATAGATAGTAGGGTCACCCATCATGATCGTTCTATAGAGAGGCACTCTAGAAATATCGAAGTTGGGCTACTTATTGGAGATGTACCGGACTCTCCATCAAGGCTCTGGACTTGAGATCTCGCCTTGTTCGCAATTACTATATGGGAACTCGCCCACCGAACTAGAAATCCCAAGGAGATTGGCCCATGAGAGTGTATTTCCTCGGTGCCCCCTGACTTCAAGTAGGCGGGATTTCCCCGGCTCAACGGGCAGCAGGCATTGAATCTACTGGATCGGCCACCCGAATAATGAATTGGGGCCCATTATTACTATTATCATTGTCGATCCCCCCTCTCCCTATCGCATAAGTCGAGCGCTTCCCTACCCCTCTCCCTATCAATTTCTAGGTTGAGCGCTCTCCAACACGCATCGTTGTTACGTACGTAATAGGAATACGTAATATGAATGTTCCAGGGCTCAAATTGTATGTATAAGCTGGAATATTTGTACTCTCTATTGAGCCCGACCTTTTCGGAAATAGCATGTTTGAGCTTTTCATTAGGCGTTCCGCGAAATGCTTCCCTCCCTCCAGCAAGCGCTCGCTTGAAGAGAAAGAGATGACTTTCGCGAGCATACCGCTGGCTCTTGCTCACGGCATACATACGACTCATATTGATGACGCTCACGCCCATTCGGAATGGTGAGGAAGCACTCGAATTGGCAGGCTCCCAGTGGCCGGGGTGGCTGTTTCATTTCGACCCGAATCCCTAATCTCTTTTATCAGTAACTAGAGTCATCCCGGTTAACCGAATCCGGAGGAATGGACCGGGGAATGAACCGACTACCACCAATCAATTCGTTCGCAGGCGACTAACTTACCATTGTAGGGGGGGCCCGCCCATGCTCAAAACTGGGATTGCCTTCCCACTTCGCCCATGCTTCAAAATGGTTGGATTTCGACGGGCGCATTCGGAGTTGGGATCACTGACCGGCTATTACGGTTGAAGGATCTCTACAACCTGGACCCCGGGTTTTTGTTCCCTGGCACACCCAGGAGCCACCCATCACGCCTTCCTTCCGAAGAGAATGGAATGGGTGGGTCCGGCATCATCACTGCCTTAGGAATTGATTCCGCAGGGACTATGCTATGCGGGACATAGCCCCCCTGTAGGACACCCGTGCAAGTTGGTTCCGAAATCCCCCAGTGATGGTGGATCCAGCTGGATCTGCATGATTCATCACTTGGATGGGGAACCCGGATCCTGGTACTCGAAGAGCTGGCTCCGCTCTGGTCCGTAACGGATCGGGCGAAGATCCCACTTTAGCGCTTGTTCGAGATCCCGCCCACCTTAAATATATAAGAGGAAAGACCCGAGTCGGTTCGCTGGGCAAAAGCATTGATTGGCATAGACCTGGCTCCCATGGATGTGAGACGGGGGGAGGGGAAATCGGACGATCAATTAGGCCATTTGGGAGAAGTATTCCACGGAGTTCGCCTCAGGCCATCCCTTGGCTCCCCCTGCTGATCCGCTCATTAAACCGAGAAGTTGGGTGAGCTGGCCAACGTAATGAGAATCATTTTCAGAGCAGTACGTAGCTCCGCCGCCATCACTCTCCATTGATATGTGATTCTGAGGAGATCCCCTGGGTGCCGCAAAGCATCATCCGACCCACCGCCTATACCACCTGTCGATCCTGCTCATTCCATGGAACTATATCTCCCACTAGGAACGGGTGGGGCTTAGTGGGTGTATACCCCTGAGTCGGAGTCTTGCGACCGGCGTAGCGATGCGAGTGAGGTGAAGGTCCGGGGGGGTCTTGCCGGGTTGGGAGTGCAGTGAACGCCAGCGATGAGGTCCAATGAGCGGTGTTAAACCCAACGATTCATTGGGGAACGTGAAGCAGTCATTGCGAGGGAGCGATGGCGTACAAGTACTGAGAGGGAGGGGTGGGAGGGAGAAGGATTCTCGCATAAGGATATTCGGTCTGGTGGAAAGAGATGGCAATCACGCTCTGCTTTTCTCCCCGGGCGTTGCGCCCGGCCTGGCGTGCTATAGTGACAATCCGCGGAAAAGGTGTCTCTATGGAATCGGTAGGGGACTTCGAATCGATAGGTGGGTAGGGGAGAGTCATTAAACCTTTCCCGGCTAAAGAGAGAGAAGGCTTGTTCGTCGGATTCCAGTCGTTGCCACTCCATCCTGTATCAAAGAGAAGGCTTGTTTCGTTCTCGTTCCGGGAGAGGGATTCGATGCTCTAGTGCGATTATTAAAGAGAAGGCTTGATTCCTGATTCCTGATTTCTAGGCTTCGGGATTAAGTGAATGGGGGATGTCCGATTCTTAAGGCAAGCTGAGGCAACTTCTTCTCGATTCCACTCCCGCGCTGAGGCAAACAGTTGATTCGATGGGTTGAGGGATTCGAGATCTTATATACGTGAAAACAACCTTCATACCCGGGCGAGTTACGGCTCTTCTCAATCCATACGGGGACTTTCCTCTCTACCGCGCTTAGACAGATCCAGATAGGAATGGGTAGGGGAGATAGACACGGGAGAATGAGATGGGGGATGAGGAGCTACAGAAACGGGTAGGGGGTTTGTTCGATTACACGATTTACCGCGATTCATTACTTCTCGATTGAATGATACGGGAGAAACAGATAGGCCGAACAGATAGAGATGCGAAACACCTGATCTTTAGAGTAGAGCCATAGCCTGAAGAATGAGATAGGGGCTGAAGAATGAGATAGCGGATTCGCCTTATTCAGATCGGGAGAAACACACGGCTGATTGAGAAACGGGCACCTCATATTCCACTCATTCAATAGGGGATAAACTATCCATCATAGGCCGGTCATTCACTTCGATCGATAATGCCAGTTACGGCTCTTCTCAATGGATACGGGAACTTTAGGCAGGGGATTATTCGTTGATGCTCTCTACCGCGCTTAGCCAGATCCTGATAGAAAGAATGGGGATTGGATAGTTACGGGCTTCGATTCTCCACCCTGAGAATTAGAGGTCATTCGCCTGAAATAATGGGCGTTTCGTCGATCATAGACCGGCCAGATACAGAGGAGAAGGGGGCGAGTCATTGGATACGGGGACTTTCCTCTATACCGCTTCCATTCTTTCCCGATCATCATAGAAAGGCGATTGGATTTGAATAAAGGGGGGCGAGTTATTCGATACTATTAGGTGTGAGGAGTTCTTCTATTACGTATTCAAGACTTTTCCCATCATCGAATAGACGGGGATGAAAGGCCATTTGCCTGATTGCCTGATTGAGATCGGGGATTAGGGTTGCTTAGCTCGGCTTAATTACGGGAGATAGGCTTAGCGAGCGATAACAGATACGGGGGAGATGATCCCCTGCGATCCATTGATAGCTCCAATCTCCGGATATACGGTTAGCGAGCGATAAAAGATGGGGTGGGGACTTCGATGAATGATAGAGAGCAGAGGCCGTCGACACGGGCGGGCTTCCCTTTCTACATCAACAACCTCTTCCGCCCATTTCCGATATAGGAAACCCTTCGATCGGCGGGTTACGTCATTCCAGAGGCGGGTTATGTCATTCAATAGATCAGGGAGCATGGCTCCGGAATTCCATAATGCTTGATTCTGTCTAGGGGGATTCCTTTTTATGGGGGCTTCGGGTATAGATTCGACACAAACACCCGCTTTCGTCCATTTATACCATACCAACCCCTTCAATAGGCGGGTTATGTCATTATTGGCGCTGCTAGATGAGATAAGGGGGGACGCTGCCAATAGATTAGATGGCGATGACAGGAGATTCGCCTGATTTAGATCGGGAAAACCCTTGATACCGGGCAATTACATACTGATCATACGGGATAGAATGGCTATTTGCCTGATAGAGACCGGTGATTACGCTCATAGGCCGGAGAATCAGACGGGATTCGCTTTGATAGTCCAGCCTTAACCTGAAGAATGAGATAGGGGATTCGCCTTTTGATTCGATTTCTTCCGAGATTGAGACCGGACAATGAGATAGGGGATTGCGCTTCTCCAATTCCATACTGATTTGCATTTCATTGGCCAGGGAGAAACACTAGATTTAGAGTTAAGGGGCGACATCCATATAGACGGGTTCACAACTTCGGATCCACGATACGGTCGAGGGATTCATTGCTTCACTATGATCCACGGGGTCACCATTTCTTAATGAAGGGGACCGTTCTCTTCGACATCTTACATACGTATCAGGAACCTAGGGCATTGAGGGAAGAAACCTATGGGGATTGAGGGGTTTAGACCGGCTAGAATTAGATAGACGGCATTTCACCTGCGATTGACGGGTTCTTAGCTCGCCAGATACGGAGATAAATAGTAGGGGATCCAAATATACGGTTCCTTAGCCCGGCAAAGAGAGGGAGATACGGTTAGCTCGGGTTCTCTTCCGCATTGATGGGCTTCCATCCCCCAACTCTTCCCCGGAGATACGGCCATAGACCGGCCAGATACAGACGGGCTTTTCCCTTCACTATATTAGCATAGGCGCTTCTCTTCAGATACGGTTGCTTACGGGAATGAAAGGGGAGGAGACACGGGTACAGACGGGCCTTTATTCGATACTGATGAGAAAGGGGATTGGATTTGCCAGAAATAAAGGGAAACAGAAATAGGGGGGGGCGAGTTAGAGCTTCGAGGGGGAGAACAGATCGATGAGGGCGAGAACAGATCCATAGCTACTCCCACTTCCTCTTCTACATCGGCTGGCTTCCATTCCGATGAAGGGAGAAACTTCTCCACTCACGGGAGAAACTTACCATTCCTGATCTTGATAGTTGAGGATTGCTCCAACCGGATCTCGATAGTCGAGGGGAACAATCACTATATACGGATTAACAACTTTGGCATGATCCACACTTACGGTCGAGAGATTACGATTGAACCAAACAGGCATTACTGACACCCTTAGATTCATTGCTTCTCTATTATTGAGGGGGGCCTTTCCACCATACTCCCGGTCGAGATATTCCCCGCTTCGGATCCACGATTAAAGAGCAGATTGCTTCAATAACAAAGGGGAGAGAGGCCTTACCTGGGTTCACGATTAAAGAGGAGATTGCCCGCTAAAGAGGAGATTGCTTCTCCGCTTTATTCATGACGGGGTGCACCATTTACGATTGAAGGGGACGGTAAACACCCATCCGATGAAGGGGACGGATATTTGTCAATGAAGGGGCCATCAACCACGGGTCACTCCCAATATTACCGCTATTTGTGAATGAAGGGGCTAACTTACACGGGATGATGCACGGCACTTCCGGTCGAGAGATTCTTTGCTTCATTATGATTGAGGGGGATTTCTAGCCATAACCAGTCCATTAACTAGGGGCGACGCCCTTTTGCATGGGTGAGGTCAGATTAGTGATTGATTGAGATGAGATAGCCGCGATTCACTATTCATGCTAGGGGGACTTAACCCGAGATTGATTGATCGATAAAACATATAGCACGCATCCACGATTACTGCTAGGGGGCCTTTCTATTCATTAGATTAGGGAGCAAGCTGCATCAATGAGAAGGAGGGCTGTCGGTGGTGCTAGATTGCTCGTGCTCGGTGGTGCTAGATTGATCGGTGGTGCTAAGCTAGCTATCGAGAATCAGAAAGAGGGGGAGAGCTCGGTGTTGCCCACTTACGCTAGATAGTGACCAGTCGAGAGAAAAGGCAGGACGAGCTGCTCTTACTCCCTAGATTTATAGCTGCCAATAAGAATGAGGAGGACCGCCTCCCTAGATTTATAGCTGCCCGAGATTAACCAATACCAGGGAGCCACTCACTTCTAAACCAATAGCAGCGATGCTTACCATCTTTATAGAGGAGCCGCTACCTTTAGCTGGGATCCGACTCGTCTCTAGTCATTAATTCCCGTATTCACATATGACACCAATATACGAGGGACGGAATCTAGATGGTTGTTAATCCGTATATAGCAGTGATAACCATTCCCGATCCATCCTTCTTCCATTCCCAAGCTAATCCATCCTTCCCCCATTCCCGAGCTAAGCAAGGAGGGGACAACCGCCAATAACCCCTCATAAGGCAGGAGGCCTTCTCCAGTCATTGGATGCTTGGGGAGGGGCTTCTTCTATAGCGGGAAGTCCATCATTCACAGCAGGAAGGGCACAACTGCTTACCAGGCCTTCACTCATAGGAGGAAGCTTATTCATAGGGGAGGAGGCGAGAACCAGATATCCATTCATAGGATTGAGGGCCGCTTTAACCAGAGATTGATAGAAAGGGCTGGGTCACTATCTGGGTATGGATCTTCACCCGCTTGAGATGTTCTTAATCCGTAATAGAAGGGAGCATGACAATATTGGGTAGGGGCGCCCAACCCAAATAGGTAGGGGCCCTTTATTCACAACCGGTAAGAACGAATAAGAACGAATGCTTTCGTTGTTTATCAATCCCGGCATTGAGGGGGAATCCAACCATAGGGGAAGATCCACCCACTTTCCATGATCGAGGGAGGATCCTTGCTTATTCGGGCCCCATTAGAATGGTAGGGGTTCGATTGCGAGGGAGATGGTCTCAATCTCGACATTGCTAGGCTGATGGTCCCAATGCTAGGGAGATTGATAGGCAGATGGTCAAGTTTCACTCCTACGTGGTCAAGTTTTACACTGATGGGCAAGTTTTACACAGATGGGCATTTCTCACCCAACCCTTTCGTCGTCAAGCCCAAACCGTTTAATAGGAGCGCCGATGATAGAGAGAGTCGGGCGTTTAGAGTCGGGCGCATTAGATGAGGGAATCGAATCAATTCAATAGATCAGGCAGGACGCAGCAAAGCACGCAACCAGTAGGAGCAGGACCGGGTTTTACCAGAAGCAGCAGGGGAACAACCGATAGAATAGGTTCGACACGATATCCTTTAGTAGGGCCCTTAGATTCTGCCAGGGAGACAGGTAGAAAACCAGATATTGCATATGCGAGGGAGATTGCTAGGGAGATCAAAGTATCATTGAGGGGGAATGCTGATTAGTGAGGGGGAAGATCTATAATTAGTAGGGATCGTAACGAATAGTAGGGGCAAGTAAATATGAATGGCGAGGGGAGCACTTCGACCGGTTCAATAGATCGGGTTAATAGGAGGGGTTCAATATGAATGGCGAGTCCACACGGGTGAGCACAAGAATAAGAATGAGGGCGAGGGGGGGACTTCGACCGGTTCGATAGATCAGGAAAACCCTTCAATGCTTATTCGGGCTGAGGCACGTTGCCACGGGGAGGAATCGAATTCTATAGATGACGGACCTTAAGCAGCAGCACCGCTTCTCTTCCGCTTAGAGCATTTCACTTTCCATTCGATACACCGGTTAGAGCATTTCACTCTCCATGGCCAAGGGAGCTTTTCTACACCGATTAGCAGGGCCAATTACATCGATCGCTTCAGAAGATCCTTCGATCGGTTGAGAAGATCCTTGCCTTCAATACCACACCCGTTATGCCACACCAGCTAAGGGCCAGTTATTCTTTAACCAGGCATTTCACTAGAGCACGCAACCAGGCATTCCACAACCCTTCGATTCGCAGCACTCAACCCTCAACCGCATCAGGCAGAAGGCTTTGGCCGGTAAGAATAGGAGGGGCGAGATCAGAAGAGTGGCGCGTTGACCAGTAAGAGAAGGATCGCTTCCATCCGATAAGAGAAGGACCGCTTATAGCATTGCATTTCATTAGATTGTCAAGCCTTACGTCGTCAATAGAGTGGCGGGGTTCAAGAGATGAGGGACCTTTCTCTTCCATGCTTATTCCGGCCTTTTCCATCAACCCGAGTGAGCAGAACGGGGGTGTTACGAATCCATGCTTATTCGGTCGGGCCTTAAGATCGATTAGGAGCGCCTTCTTTTCTCATCCATACGGGCAGGCTTACAACCTTTCAACTAGAGGCGGGGATTTCTATCAAGCAATACCACTTACAAGCGATACCACTCACGCTTACTTCGGCTTCATCATAAGGGCATGAGACCGGATCACTCCACTAAAGCCGCAAGGGGAATCGAGTCATTTGCGAGGGAGAGCTCTATATACGGATTAACAACTTACGCTTCCCAACCAGTGGAGATTGCATGTTCCGAACCACGAGGTTTTTCCTTCGATTGGCTGCATTGAGGCGGAGAACCTAATCCACTCGAGAGCGACGGGAGCTTGAGAATAGGGTTATTTTCTAGTGCTAGGGAGATAAATTAGTAGGGCCACTTAACAACTCCGATTTACAACTCGGTCGTATCCAACTCCGATTGTCATATCCGGTTAGCAACGCCACTCGTCATTACCACCGGGCTGGTTGCGTTTCACAGGGAATGACAGGGAGATACTATATACGGATTAACAACTTCATGCCCCAGATCGATATGGAAGGGTCAATTCGTGATGGAAAGAACGGGTCGTGATAGGCGCTTCTCATTAATTCGCTACTATTGAAAAGCTAATAGAAGGGGATGGAATTGAAACGTATCTTTCAGAAGAGATGAGGGTTCGGGCCTTAGAGAGCTTCTTCGGGCCTTACAGATCGATATAGTAGGGGCATTTCTATCAAGCAATACCACAGATTATAGAAGGGCCAGGGCGGGGACACGGGCTTTAGTGAACCAGCCTTTATATTATAGTAGGGCCCTTTCTCTGCTTATTTGTTCGGGCCTTAGAGTAGGATGGGCAATAAACCAAACATTCGAGTCATTCATTTCATAGGAGGGCGGTCTCTAAAATAAAGGTCGAGTGGTAAACTTTTAGCTCTCTCACTTTAAAGGCTCTCTCACTTGAAACACTTTAAAGGCTCTCTCACTTTCAAATGGCGGAGAGAAGTGTCTTAACAACTTGGGGGAATATTCGTGGGTTCGTTCTCTTTCCGGGGTTCTAGCTTTTCCTTTCTTTCCATTTATTTGCCGCGTTTTATATACGTATTAACTAATTCCCTTTTCATTGAATGCAGCTCGATAAAGGAAAGGTCCTTTTCATTGAATGCAGCTCGATAAAGGAAAAGGAAGGAATGCAGCTCGATAAAGGAAAGGAATGCAGAAAGGAATGCAGCTCTAGGAAGGAATGCAGCTCGAGAAAGGAAAGTAAAGGAATGCAGTATATTTAGGAAAGGAGGGTCGAGAGGTTTATTTGAACTCTCTCCGGGTCGAGAAAAGCCTTTATTAAGAGAAGCGGTTCTTCACTCGGTTAAGAGAAGCGGTTCTTCACTCGGAACCTTTCTTTCTTCATTCGTATCCGCTTTGATTTTGATTATGCGCTTTTAAAAGAGTTCAAACAGCTTGAGTTCAAACAGCTTTTTCGAGTTCAAACAGCTTTTTCGTTTTCGAGTTCAAATAGAGAGGGCGTCCTTTCCTTTATCTTGCTTTTCAAACAGGATATCTTGCTTTTCAAACGGATTTCTCTTTCCCTTCATTTCCTCTCCTTGAGTCGAGCGCCCTAGGGGGCCGAGAAGAGACAAACGACAACACCCTTACAAGTAAATAGTGGGCCTTCCCGTAAATAGTGGGCCTTCCCTTTCATTTCAAGTTCCTCTCCCCAAAGTCGAGGGCTGCGCCAAGTTGTTAATACGGTTGTTAATACGTATATAATGCACTTTCCTCTTCCCTCCTCTTCCCTTTTAAAACAGTTTTCCTCTTCCCTTTTAAACGGTAAAATAGAGGCCCACGGTACCCCTTCTCTTCAAGGCGAGGTGGCTTTCCGGAAAATAGAAGAGGGCGAGGTGGCTTTCCTCTTCCCTTTTAAAACACCCCGAGGAGTTGCCGAGAGTCTATAAAACTAGAACCCGCCTCTCTATTGAAAGAGAAGAGCATTTCGAGACATTAATCCCTCTCTCTATGGTCGAGTGCTAAAAGCCCTTCATTTCGCTATCTCCGGTTCGCTATCTCTTTTAAGGTCGAGTGCCCGAATTCAAACCGGCGAGAGGGCGCGATCTCTATCTTTCTCGGTCGAGTGCTCTTTAATTTAAAATAAAGGTCATTTTAGAGTGCTCGGCTCTTTAATTGAAAATAGGGAGAGAAACACTTATAGCCTTGGGCTCTTTAATTGAAAATAGGGAGAGAAACACTTCTAGCCTTGATTTCTATATTTGGTTTGGGTTTTTCCTTTGCGGAGAGGCTTTCCTTTCGAGTCCCTTACAGTTCCGCTTCCCAAAGGTATTGTATTCGGCAAGGTATTGTATTCGGCTCTCCTCTCCCTGGGTTTTTGAAAGGGCAAGGGCGCCCTCTCCCTTTTTAAATAGGTCGAGCGTAATTTTACCTTCTCCTTTTCCTCAGGTTGAGGGGTTTTCCTTCCTTTTCCTTAGGTTGAGGGGTTTTGCCTTCCTTTTCTATCGGCAAAGCGCTCGACATAAGGAGAGGAGCTCTTAAGATAGAGTACAAATAGAGGGGATAAAATAGAGTAAAATGGAGGGCCGCCTCCTCTTTATTAACCGCTTTCCCTTTTCGGGCTTTATTACCTTTTAAATGGAATGAAGGCCCGGAATGAAGGCCCGGAATGAAGGCATTACCCGCAATGAAGGAAAAGGAATGAAGGAAAAGGAATGAAGGCTCCTCTTCCGGCACCTCCTCTTCCTCAAACACGAGAAGATCTTCCGAATGAAGGCACCTCCTCTTCCGAATGAAGGCTACCCAGGCCCTAGCGAATGAATGAATGAAGGCTTTATTACCTCCTCTTCCGAATGAAGGCTAAAGAGAGGAAGCCTTTCCGATCCCCTTCGCGCCTTTTCGATCCCCTTCGCGCCTTTCCGATCCCCTTCTTGAAGGTTGATCCTTGAAGGTTGATCGATTAAAGACTTCTTGAAGGTTGATCGATTAAAGAGAGGAAGCCTTGAATAGTAGTTGAACCCTAATAATCTTAAAAGCTGCGGTTGATCGATTAAAGAGAGGAAGCCTTTACCTTTCAAATCCGATTCCCTTCTTTTGATAGAGGGGCCGCTTTTCCTTCATTTCGTTCTATCTCTGGCCCTTTTAGTTTGAAGCCGATTTCAAGTTCGGCTTTAGCGCTCGACGAACTATTATCTTATCTCGAGGAGTAAAATATCAACAACCCCAACCCCGCCCCAACACTTCCATCAACAACCCCAAGGATATTAGCCTTCAAAGATATTAGCCTTAAAAGACTCTCGGCTTCTATTTTCCTCTCCTATCGTCGAGCTTGAAAAACCTATCCCTCCGGTCGAGCAAAGATTTCCTCTCTCCTGGATTTTGCGGGCTGTAATCAGCTTTTATGGCCAGGAGAGGGTAAACTTCAAAAGGCGCTCCAGCTACTCTCTTAAAGTTCTCGTTCAAAAACTGCTAATCTCTTGCTAATCTTTCTCAACTCTTAAAGTTCTCGGGCGGGCCTCTTTCCATCGGTACTAGTCTCGTTCTCGTCTTCGTTTTAACTCGTTCTCGGAAGATTATATCCTTGTCTTGTCTTGAAGAGGAAGATTATCTCCTTGTCTTGTCTTGTCTTGTCTTGAAGAGGAAGATTATCTCCTTGTCTTGTCTTGTCTTCGATTATGAGTTTCTAAACCCCGCCATCCATCTCTCAAACCCCGCCATCCATCTCTAGTTTTATCAGGAAGGGGCTAGTTTTCTCTTACCACGGGAAAACATAGACACTAATCTCGTTACGTTCCCTTAACTGTGCTCGCCGGAAATGCTTGAAATCGTCTAATCTAATCTGAGGTGCCTTTAAATAGAGGTGCTTAAATAATATGCCTTTAAATGGAGATGCCTTTAAATAGAGGTGCGGTGCCTTTAAATAGAGATGCGGTGCCTTTAAATAGAGGTGCCATCGAAGTGCCTTAATATCGAGGTGCCTTTAAATAGAGGTGCCTTTAACTTTAAATAGAGGTGCCTTAATATCGAGGTGCCTTTAACTTTAAATAGAGGTGCCTTAATATCGAGGTGCCGGTGCCTTTAACTTTAAATAGAGGTGCCAATAATATGAGGTGAGGAATTCGAACCCAACCCAAGATTATGCTTTCAATAATATGAGTTATGCTTTCAATAATATGAGGTGAGGGATTCGAACCTTTTACCGAACCTTTTACAAGATTATGCTCCTTGTCCGGAAGAAGGCCCTTGTCGGAAGATTATGCTCCTTGTCCGAAAGATTATGCTCCTTGTCTTGTCTTGTCGTCCTTGTCTTGTCGGAAGATTATGCTGGAAGCCTCAAAAACGGCTATACTATAAAGTTCTCGTGCTAATCAACATAGGTGCTAGCTTTCCTCTCCTTAGGTCGAGCACTAAAGACCTCTCCTTTTAGTCGAGCGGAAGTTTCCCCTCTCCCTTTGGTCGAGTCCTACGGCCTCGAAGCCAGCGATAAATCCCTTTCCTTTCAAGCCGCTAATCTCGAGGTGCTAGCTTTCCTTTCCTTTCGAGCCGCTAATCTCGAGGTGCTAGCTCTCAGCGATAAATCCCTTTCCTTTTGATAGCGCTCAACTCCGGGAATAAGGGGTCTCTATTTTACTGCTCGGGGTCTCTATTTTACCTCCTCCGAAATAACCGCTCTTCTGAGAAAGAACCGCTCTGCCCCGCTTGTCTTTGATTTGAGGTCTTCCTCTTCCGGGCTTTTCTTTCCTTTTCTTGAGAGAGGAGGGCTTTCTTAATCTCATCAAATCTATTACTAATAATTCACCCCATTTTATGACTAGACTATTTCGGCTTTAGCGCTCGACTTAAGGAGAGGGGAGAAAACGCTCAACTTAAGGAGAGGGGTTCGCGATTTCGGGTCGCACCCCGGTAGTAAATGAGAAAAGGCAGGTCCTGGCCAACAACCCGCACCCTCTTATTTACGGCAGGTCCCATCTAAAAAGCCGCACTCCTTTTTCGGCAGTAAAGAAAAGCCCGAAGAGATAAAGCTCTCTCATTCTCATTTGAGATAAAGGCTTTCAAAACGCTATCTCCGCTCACCGTAAAGAGATATGGGCCTTCCTTGCGAGTTGTCCTTCCTCGCGAGTTTTCCTTCCTTTTTGAAAAGCTTCTTATCTTAAAGGGCGAGTAAAAGCTTCTTATCTTAAAGCTCTTCTTTCCTTTTCTTTTATGAGGTTCGTCAAAACTCTAAGGCTTTAATCAAGGGCTCCGGGCTGTTCTCTTCTTTCCTTTTCTTTTATGAGGTTCGTAAGGATTGCCTAAAATTTTAGCAGGTCCCCCTTTGAAAATACTCGCCCAAGGCAGTGAATAGAAACGGGCAGGTCCAAAAAGCCATTTATTGAGATCGACTCCATTGCCTTTATTTTCTTTTCATTTATTTGCTATCGGCCCCTAAGGGTAAAGCGCTCAACGATAGGAGAGGATAAATCCCTCTTCTATTTCTTTAGCGGTCTCTAAACTAAAATCAAGGTCGAGTGCTCTTTCATTAATCCCTTCATTTCGCTATCTCTAACCGGTAGAAGGTGGTAACCGGTAGCTCTTTTCAGTGGTTTCTAAAATAAAGGTCTCTACGGTCGAGTGCTCCTATTTTCCTTAACCTATTAGAGGCGCTATCTCTCTCTTTTATTTCGGCGCTATCTCTTTTTCGGTCTTCAAAACTTTAAGGCTTGAATCTCTTCAAAACGGAGAGGAACTTCTCTATTTTCATGCCGTCAAAACGCTTTCTTCTTTTCGAGGAACTTCTCTATTTTCATGCCCGCCTATTTTCTTTGCTTTTCGCCTTCTTGAATCTCTGGGCTTTATAAAAAACTCTTGGTTGTTAATACGTATATAAAACTCTCCTCTCGTACCAAAGAAGACTCGTACCAAAGAAGAAGGGTTAGGCCTCTCCTCTCTAGAAATAAGGGGCTCTCTATCTATAATCTTCAATTTGAAAGCTCTCGCGGAGCCTATTTTCCTCTCCTCTCCATTTTACCGCTCTCTATTCCATTCTATTCTATTAAGGGGTCTCTATTCTACCTCCTCCGAGGGGTCTCTATTTGAAAGAGAGCCTATTTGAAAGCGGAAGATAGATAAAGCGGGAGATAGATTGAACCCTTCACTATTCGCTTTCCTTTTCACACCACACCCTGGCTTTGCTTTCCTTTGCTTTGCTTTGCTTGCCTTTCCCCAGCTCTTGAGGGAGGTTGGTTGAGCCTTTCCTCGAAGCGAGCGATAAATCCCTTTCCTTTCCTTTGCTTTGCTTGCCTTTCTCTCGAGGTTGGTTGAGCCTTTCCTTTGCTTTGCTTGCCTTTCTTCTGAGGTTGGTTGAGCCTATTAATCTAAAAGGCGACCTATCCCCATAGCCTATTAATCTACGACCTATCCCCATAGCCTATTAATCTAAAAGGCGACCTATCCCCATAATGATTTCCCGGCTCGATCCCTCTCTACTCTATTTTGGGCTCGATCCCTCTCTACTCTATTTTGCTGCTCCTCTCCAGCTTGATTTCCCTCCTAACTTTAGAGGGAAGCTCCCCGGTCGGAACGGAAAAGGACTTTACTTTAAGAAGCTTTTAAAACAGTTCGGTTTTGAAAACCTATTTCCTTAATATAGAAAGCCGATAGATTCCGTAGAAAGCCGATAGATTCCGGCCAGTTCGGCCTTTATTTCTTCGTGGGTCGAGTGCTTTGAAAACCTATTTCGTTCCTCTCCTCAGCTCGTGCCACGGACCGAATCCAGGAACTAATAGTCGCCATGGGAGATATAGTTTGATTAAGGAATGGATTATATCCTTAGTGATACCTCAATAGACTTGAGGAAGGAGAAATCCTATTAAGCCTTAGGATAAAATAGCCATTAAATGGAATCGGATGAAATAGCCATTGAATATTCTAAATCTAATATTGCAGAAAACCACCTATCCACTTGTAAATGATGGGTGTAAAACGCAAAGAAGAAGAGAGCTGCTGAGGGCCCAAAAAGTATACCTACGTCCGAGACGATACCATACCATAATCAAAAGGTACAACGGCCCGAGCAACCAAACTTAGCATAGATGTAACCACTGGAGCCATTCTAGAGAGGGAGAAATGAGCACTACTTGGTGAAATAGGTTCTTTCACAGCTGATTTCAAACCATCTGCTAAGGGCAACCCTAGCTAGCAAATAAGATGTTTCCCTTCACTCCCTATCCCTTATCAACCCTAGCTAGCAAATAAGATGTTTCCCTTCAAAAGAGAACCCTTGTTGTTATTCGGATGTCCGGTAGGGAACCTTCGACCTCCCGACCGATAAGCCGGATTGGATTCTTTCTCTCTCATCTAAAAGGATTGGATTCTTTCTCTCTCATCTCACTTTCTCTCTCATCTAAAAGGATTGGATTGGAAAGGTAAAAGGATTGGATTCTTTCTCTCTCATTAAAAGGAATATCGTTAATCAAATTAAAGGGAATAGCCCCTCCGAAATAAAGAAATAACGGGTTATCATCTTTATCGGTGGGGGATCTCTTTATCGGTGGGAGATCGGTGGGGCCCCAGATTAGCTGGAGCACCTTTATTTTATGGGATGGGGTTCAATTCCCCTCTAATCTTTAGGCTTAGACCGAACGCGACTCCCGCGGTTTACGCAACCATCCAAACCAATCCCAGGGGTGCGAAAGAAAGCCCTTGGTAGCAACTGCTTCAGCAAGAGCGAAGGCCCGAACATAAGCAGTATGTGTTTAAAAGGAAACAACATACGCGCCGTTTCAATCTCCATGAGACCCCCTTGAACGAGTGACCATGGAAATTCTTCTATCAGAAGAGGAAATCATCATTATCTCCCCAAGTAACTTAATTCTCATTCAAAATAAGATGTGTTCGACCTCCTCTCCTTAAAATAGAGAGGGTTCGGGCAGTTTTTGGCACTTATCGCGTGTTATTCCTATTCAATGATATTTAATGATATTGAATAGATAGCATAAAAATAGTTTCGTCTAGTGAGGGAAATGGCAACGGAAAGGAGAGACACATCCGAAACGAAAGAAGGGGGAAATCAATAACCACACATAGATGGAAGAATCTCTGTGATCTCAGGAGCAAAAAATGAGTATGGAACTATGGAGACGTAAGCTGGGGAATATGCTTAACTCTTCTTCCACGAATCAGCGGCTAACTGCTTATCCCCCTTCGGGATCGTAGGCGTATCTCTGGTACCCTTTTAAAATAGAGAGGCTCCCGAAAGCGACATTTTATGCGAGTCTAAACCCGAAGTATGAACTTAGAAGGATGGGGATCGACCCACCCCAATCTTCCCAAAACCTTTTAAAAGCCTTTAAAGATTCGAGTTGTTGTTCAACCTTATAGAGATAGCCTCAGGTTGTTAATACGTATATAAGAGACTCCCAAAATGAGAAGAGCGGGGTCCAGTCGTTAATACGTATATAAGAGACTCGACCCGGCTCTCCCTCGACCCTTTATTTATTAGAGAGTCGGTCGAGCCTCGCCTTACCTTGCCTTATAATAGAGAGGAGAGGAGAGCTCTCCTCAGGTTTGTTTTAAGAGAGTAACCTTGCCTTTTTAAAGAGGGCTATTCTATTAAAGGCTATTTCTTTTTTAAGCTTTCGCCCCCATGTTTAAAAGGGCTTTTAAAAGCCGAGGGGGAGGTCTCTCCCGGCTCGTTATTAATGACAGAGGTCCCAAGTATTATATCTTTAAAGCTCCCTATCCTTATTCAAAGCTTTATAACTTTTTTAAAGAGCTTTTCCTTTAGAACTTTTTATTTTAAAAGGTGGACTCGACCTTATAAATGAATAACGGGAGAGGAGAGGGCGTTCCTCTTTAGAACTTGGCACCCTTTTGCCCCCCCTTTCAAATGGTGGGGTGGGGGAGCTAGCGAGCCTTTCAAAAGTTTTGACTTATCTCAGAATTTGGCTTTTAAAAAGGAGGGGGGGCTTAGCTTAAAAATGGCCTTTGCCTTTTGCCTTTGCCCTTTAAATGTGGGGTGGGGGTGGGGGAGGGCTCTTTATCCCCTTTTGAAATGGGAGAGGGCCGAGCCCCTTCTATTTTATTTTAAGCAGGTCGTTTTTCTTTAAGAAATCAAGTTGAGGCGGGGTTTTACCTGCTGTTAAAAAGGGCTCTCTGTTTTATTCTAAAAAGGGCTTTAAAATAAACCCTCTCCCCTCTGTTTTAAAAGGCTAAGCTTAGAGAACTTTAAAAGGGGGCTTATTCCTTCCTTCATATCTTAGGAGGGCTCGGGAGAGCGGGATAGCTTTTAGATAAGCACTTATTCACTTTAAGCTCGCATAGAATTGAAAGCCCCTCTATCCCCAACCCCACCCGAGCTCACCCCACCTTTATTAGTAAGGTAAGCGAAGGAAATCCTAAAGGCCTTACCTTACCTTACCTTACCTTACCTTACCTTAATAAGTTGTTATTCTTTACAGAACGGGCCCTCTCTTCCTCCCTTTTAAAATAGAGAGGGGAATGGCCCTTTCAAAATAGAGAGGGCTTTGAATAGAACAACGGAACTTTTTTTAAGGCTAGGGGCCCTTTAAAATAGAGAGCTGTTCGGAATGAACGAAGCAGAGAAAGGAGTGAAGACGGGTTTCAAAGTACATGCATGGATAGTGGGATAATGACAAGGGCCGACGACGCACATCTCGGGACGGAGCCGTATGATGCGGAAGTATCACGTACGGTTCTCTGAGAAGGGAGTGGCTACCCACTGGAGCTTTTTCCTCCTTGACCTTGAGCCGGCTCCGGGGCCACCCCTTACTCTCCTATCACTATAGGGGTCTGGGGTTCGAGACAAAGGAAGATCAGGGCAGCATATCAGTTTCTCCTATACACTCCACTCGGATCTGTTCTTATGCTACTAGCTATTCCGTTGATTCTCTCCCAAACAGGAACCACCGATTTACAAATCCCATCAACCACAGAATCCAGTGAACGGCGCCAAATCTTTCCATGGATTGCTCCTCCCGCTTCTTTCCCCGTCAAAGCACCTATGGTACCAGTTCATATCCGGTTACCCGAAGCCCATGTAGAGGCACCTACGGCTGGATCCGTCATCTCGGCAGGAATTCCTTCAAAATTGGGAACCTATGGGTTTTCGAGATTTCCCATACCCATGTTTCCCGAAGCGACACTTTGTCCCACTCCCTTCATTTATACTCTAAGCGCGATTGCTATTATATATACTTCCCCGACCACTCCGAGACAAATCGATCTTAAGAAGATTATTGCCCACTCCCCAGTAGCCCATACGAATCCTGTGACTATTGGTATGTTCAGTCGGGCGGCGGCCTCACGGTCACCTATAGTGAGTTACGAACACACAAGGCCGAATGTGTGCCGGGCGTGCGACCCATCAACCTACTAGCAATGGGGGAGAAAACATAGCATGTCGCAACTATTATATTAAAGAGCTTGATCGCGTCCTCTCTATTTTAAGATTCCCTCGACCCTCTCTCATTTAAAAAGGGCAGGTCATTTATGTACTCTTAAGTCTATAGAATAAAGTAAAACGGGAGGGAGAGAGCCCCCACCCCCACCCCCATTTTTATAAGGTAAGGTAAGCTCTCCCCTCCCCCTCGGCAGGCAGGCTGGCTGGCAGGCTATCTTAAAGGCAAGGCGAGTGAGGGCAAGGCAAGGCAAGGCCCATTTAAAAAGAGAGGGGGCGGTCGCTTACCGGCTCTATCTATAATGGACTCGGCCTTTTAAAGCTCTCTATCTATAATCTCAAGAGGTTATACCCTTATTCTCCGATATAGATAATAGATATATGTCCGTATCCATCCATCTATCTATCTGTATATGATAGAGTAGAGTATACTATTTCGATAGTAGCCCGCTTCTTTATTGCCAGGCTCAGTTCTTTCACCTTAAGGTCTACCTCTACCCAATGGGGGCTAGGGGGGAATGAACGGCACGCATTCTCCTCTCCTCGGCATCCATCATCCCACACAGAAAGAGATTGCCCGTATCATGGTTGTCCGCGTTAGTGAAGCGAGGGGTTGAGCCTGAATGAATTGGCGAACCGAAGTCGCTTTCGGAACCGTACTTCCCACAGCTCTTTAAAATCCAGCAAGCACACGGAGAAGCTGCTTGCTATACCGAATCCCCGCCGGCCATCGGGACCGAGTGGTAAGGCCATCCATAAAGAATCTGATTGATCTGGCATTGATCGGACAGGGGAACGGATTACTCATTCTTCCATTGGGGACAGGTGCACGACAACCCCTTTAGTCACACATCCGCCAATGTCCTTCCTATAGGTGGCACCAGCGAGATCCAGCCAAGCGGCCTCGCCGCGGCGGCTGCTCCAGAAAAGGAATAAGTCTTTTGCTATGTATGCGGGGTGTGTCCAGCAAGCATCTCTTGGTGCGAGCAGGGGAGAGAACGGGTTCAAGGGGAACGGGAACGCCTTTAATATTATACTTGGGGGGGCGAGCTTGAAGTTTTAAAGAGCGTGCGATTCGGTATCATTCAATAATACGAATGCATCTAGAAGAGAAAGATTTTGGGGTCTACCCATTCAGAGATATCCTCCGGATCCCTATCCGAAGGAGTTGTATAGATGCATATGTATCTCCATGTACCTATATATCCGTGTATAGGTATATCGATGTCTATCTATACATCTCCCTGCGCTCAACCCCCTTTAAAATAGAGAGCTCTTCCCACCCGATTGAAAAAGGAATGGAAAGGGATCCCTTTGCCCTTTTGAAATATAGGGGAGGAGGGCTCTCCTTAACAACAAAATAAACCTCTCTCTCCCGCTTTTAGGGTTATAGATAGAGAGCACTCACTCCCCCGGCTCCATAGAATTCAAAGCGTTTTAATATAATATAATATAATAAAGGTCCGCTCTCTATCCTTATTCAAAGCTTTAGAACTTGTTTAAAAGTAAGCCCTTAACCTTTATAAGTTTTAAAGAGGAAAGAAACGCTTAATCTCAAACCCTCAACCGATATATAAAGAAACGTCGGCCCAGTTTTCAAGAGCCCTCAACCCTTATAAGTTTTAAAGAGCCTTTATTTCCTCTTTATTCAAAAGGTTGAGCTTAAAGGAATAAAGAGCGAACCTCTCTGTTTTAAAAGGGGCCCTAAACCGATCTTCTAATTCTAAGGATGTCTTAAAAAAGAGCTCATTAATTGAAAAGCGACCCTCAACCGATATACAGAAATTAAGGTTGAGTGCATATCCAGAGTGCGCTCTCCCTCCCCCTCTTAAGTAGTTTTAAAAGGCGCAACCAACCCTTATAGAAGTGGGGGGCCTCGACCTCCTGATCTCTCCCGATTCTTTATCGGTCGATCTCCTTCAATAGCCATACTTGGGGCCGAGAACCGGAGAGATCATTTCTCTTAAGAGGGATAATGACTTGAACCCCCCCACCCCCACTTTTATAAGGTAAGGTAAGCTCTCCCCTCTATTTTAAAAGCCGCTTTTTGGGGCACTCGCTTACCTTGAAGCCCTTTTAAAATAGAGAGGGATTCCCCCCTTTTTAAATAGAGAGATAGAGAGCGGTCGAGCTTTTGCCCTCTATCTCCTCTCTATTCCAAGGGAGTGAGCGAGGGCAGCTTTCTGCTTTCTTTAAATAGAGGCTAGAGGCAGTTTTTTCGGTTTCTTTCTGGCGAGAGGCGCATGCATAGCGAGACTATCAGCCCTCATCCGCTTCGCGAAAGCCGCACACACAGCACATAGGAAGTCAGAGGGCCCGTACTACCCGCCTAACCCTTCGCTCCGAGGGCTTCTGGACAACTCGGAGGGGAAGGGGCCTATGTATTTGACCTTTGCGGATTTGACCCGAGCCAATCCTCGTTCCTGCCACCACGCCGCAGGAAGGCTCGTGTGGAATGGAAGATTCTAGTCTATCGGCGGTGAACAGGGTTTGTATGGGAACTACACAATATTTGAACGGTTTACTGCTCGGGCGTAACTAACATACTAAAGGGAACCACTTGCTACTTACTCACTCACTCACTCACTTACCGATCAATGGGTAGCAGTGCCCAGATTCAACTACTTAAGATCTGTGCCGTAATTCATCCTGCTTCTTTATCCCCCGCACGCTCCTCTTCAAAAGAATTCGGCAGCTCCGAAAAAAACAAAAAACAAAATAGAGACGTGATCTTTCCCTCTCTTTTCAAGCCGACGGGCGAGCCGACCCTTTAAAATAGAGAGGGAGCAAGTGAAGCTGGTGAGCCGTATGATGGGCAACTATCTCCTGCGGTTCGGAGAGGACTCGGCAGTTGGTTAGTACCCCCTTGGTCTTGGGGCAGTTAGTACCCTTCGTCGCGGGGCGGACCCTTTCACTCAATTTTATTATATACGCTTGGTGAAAATAATGTATTTCGATACACCTAGAACATGGATGATATATAAACCAATGGATCGTGACAAGTCGTTACTACTAGCAATTACTTTCTCTTCCATTACTTCATTCTTCCTGTATCCCTCTCCCTCGTTCTTAGTTACTCATCAAACGGCACTAAGTTTCTATCTGTGATTTCGATCATTTACAAGGTTCAAAGAGAGGGCGTGAAGAGAGAGCACCGCTCATACATAAGATCTTTAAACAATAGATGGAGTTGTGGTCACGAGTGTGTAATGACAGGTGGCTGGGTGGGCCTTGAAAGAATCACTTTTTAGGCTCTTTCTATCTGGCCCGGCTCTCGGTGAAGAAACGATCACATTATGGGATTTTTCAAAGAGCCGCCCTCTCTATCCTTTTTACGGTTATGGATGCCCTTTCCCTTTTAAAACATGGGCATGGGGGCCCTCCCCCACCATTTCAAAGGGCTCTTAAAAGGGCCCCCATGTTTTAAAGGCAAACAAACATGGGGGAATCGAATTATTTTAAGCTCTCTATTTTAAAAGGAACAACTCAACCGTTTTTTTCCGAAGCCCCTTTAAAATAAAATGTCGCCTTGCTCTGGAGTTTTTTTTAAAGAGCAAAAACAAGGGCTTTTCACAACCGACATTTAAGCACCTTTAAATTCAAAGCCTGGAATCTTCTTCTAGTCATAAACCCGGAATCTTCTTCTAGTCATAAACCCGGAATCTTCTTCTAGTCATAAACCCTTTGCAGATCCGAATTCTACCTTAAATGGCGTGACCGACCAGCACCCCATGTTTTAAAATAGAGCTCACCCCCGATCAATCAAGAATCCCACCCATTGACCTATCCATTCATTCATCCCGGCTAGAACTTATCGGATCGGAAGTTCTGCGCCTAGGAGCCCGTCCTCTCTATCTATAAGGACTCGGGTCCCCTCTATTTTAAAAGCGAGGTTCAGGGGAGAAGTGGACTGAAATGAATGGTGAACAGGGAGAAGAACTAGCCTCTCCTCTCTATTATTGGTATAGTAGGAATTGGACGATATCTATTCGTATAGTCGATTGGAGAGAATAGGTAGTAGCACCCCTTTTAAAGATCCAGTATCCCAGAACGAACGAATAGTATTCCATTTAAGGTGTGTGTCAACTATGAGGACTCATAAAGACATGTTATCATACTGAGGAAACTAGGGGTTTTCTGCTAGAGATCGAAGCCGTATTGCGGCAGAAGGGAGAAGATCGAGAAACTGGGGGTTTTTTGCTAGAGATCGAAGCTGTATTGCGGCAGAAGGGAGAAAACCGGCTTGTTTTTTCTGGTATGGTCCGTTACTGTATTTTGCTGAAACTCGTGTTTTCGAAGTTTTAATCTGGCTTTAGAGTTTGTTTTTGCCTTTTCTTGTGTAATTTAAGGGTTATAACAGAAAACCCTAATAGAAGGCTTGAAAAAATAGAGAACACTTTAAATTTAAAAATTAGGGTTTACAAGGGGGGAGAATTCAATGGGAGAATCCTCGGTAGGAGGGTTCACACAGGGGACTTCTGAGGGAAGGACTCAGAGTCCCAAGGGACCTAATACGCAATCCTTTGCGGAAGCGGTCAGAGGCAGTAATGAAAAGAGAGATGATACAGGAGAACAGGCCCGAAAAATCCTACAAGCCGCGGGTAAAAGAAAGGAGACTGAAGCTGAACAAGCCAAAAGAAACGGATGTTTACCTCAGACAGAAACAATTCCAGTGCTAGAAATTGCAGAAGAACTCATAGCAGATGAGATTGTGTATAAATCCAAGCATGCCTTAATATGCAAGTTTGTGGGACTCCGACCTTCTGCAAGGTTCTTGTACTCCTGGGCCAGAAAGCATT
>JAQPPZ010009554.1:0-26454 GCA_028583015.1 Wollemia nobilis
CATGGGTCCAAGATTTTTGTGATATGATAAACATAGTCTTAGGAGTACAGGATCTCAGTAGAGTGACTAAAAGGACTTTATATTTAGCTACACAATGCAATCGGGCCCATAACACTCCAATTTATGCTTGGGAATTAGAACTGAGTACCCAAATGCATGAAGAAATGGTAGAATTAAAAAAGGTAGTTTTTGAACAAAGGCAAGAGATACCTTGTTCTTCTCAATACTCAATTTTTATCCATCTGATAGTGGGTTAATTAGGATAAGAATCCCGAAAAAGAGTAAAAGCCATTGACATCCCCTATGCCCAAAGTAGTTTCTAGAGAATACACGAAGGATGAACTCACTTTGGCTAGTTCTATGATCATTTCATGGTATAAATCCATTGGATTTTAACCGACATGGTTCCTGAAAGGTTAGGGCCATGAGTAAAAGCTTTAATCAAGGAGAAGGAAATTGGGGATTTTTTTTTCATAGAAGGTTTTACTTATATCAGACTATATGGGGCTAAAATTCCCCCTAAGCTGTTACCAAAGTATTGCCCATTATCCTTAGCAGCTTTGGAATTATGCAGGCAGGTGGCCGAAGAGGCTAAGATGAGGCTGGTAAAGAAACATGGAAAAGTTCCCTGGCTCAGTGTTCCCTGTCGCTTTGGGGATTATATATTTGTTGGTTACCCTGCCCTGCTCAAAGGAATGTTTGAGTTAGACAACATGGGATTCGATGATATAGCTTGGAGATTCTATGAACCAAAAGGAATATACAATAGAATGATGGAAAAAAGAGAATATGCTCGAATAATGCATCATACAAACGCTTTTGAGGAAAGGTTATTAGAAGCTATGGAAAAAGGATTAGATTTGCAAGGGGTATGGGATGATTTCAATCCCAAAGACAAGGGCAACACATAGGTTCATGAAGCCTATGATTACCCTAAAGAATTAAGAAGGCTTCAAGAAATTTTAGTAGATGTTGTAGCACCTATTTTTCTAGGAGCAAGCCAAGCAATCAAAGAAGACCCCTTGTTAGAGTTGATAGAAGAATAGGGTATTGATCAAATGGAGGTCACTGTTAACACTATGGATATAGTAGAGCAATAGACTAGGACTCCTAGAAGTGCTCACCTCATGATAGAAGCAACACCAAGCACTTCCTAGGAAGTTTCCCAAAACCCAAGTGCTGGTAAAGGAAAGGAAATTGTAACCACATCTGCTCGGAAGGCTTCACTCATGGAACAAGTTGTAGTTCCCATTTATGACAGAGTACTAGTTGTAACTAGCATGAAAAAATTGGCACCCATGGCCATCCCTGCCTCTCTGACAATAAAAGGGCAGGATATTAAAATTCCATAATTAGTACAAATGAATATGAGAAGAACTGGTAGATTTGGGGGTCTTTTTCGAAGTCACCAAGTGAAAAATCAAATAGAGATAACCACTGCAGAGAAGAAGAGGCCTATATTGTCTTTACCCTCTACTAAGGTTGTGTTGGAAAGGACATATGAGCAGGATAATTTCACTACTATAAATGAACAAGAATTACAGTTGGTAGCAGGGATTGGAAATATGGGAGAACAGTTTACAGAAGAATCACAATTAGAAGCACCTGTATCAGATATAGCAGAGATAAACCTTCCTGGTCTATAAGACCCACTTGTCTTTAGAACTGATCAAGATATGGGAGACTCATCAGTGCTATAAAAAGAAGGTGATATGGTCAAAGTTATTAAAGAAATATCAAATCAAACCATGGACCAACTAGTAGAGAAAATTGCAGAATTAAGGAGTCAATTAAAAAAGGAAGAAAAGGAAAAATTTGAAATGAAAGCACTAATAAAAAAATAGCAGGAGGAATTAGCACATAAAGATACTTCAAATGCACAACCCCCTTCAGTGGTGAAGATTCAAGATCATGCCTATTATCTAAATACAATGAAAAAGAAAATGTCAATGAAAATACAAGCTCATGCTAGAGGGTTCACAAAATTTTTTAGACAGATAGGGGTGATCCAAGTAACTATTCGAGAAATTCTGACATTAATACAAGAAAGGACAGAAGACTTTGAAGTCACTCATCCTACCCTCAATTTCATAGGAGATAATTTTGAAGAATTGTAGGGTCAGGAGATAACCACAGATAATGGCAATAGAATCCAGCTCAATTTTGAGTTTTTGAAAGCAACCCTGTTCGAGGTAAACCGGGAGAGGTGGATCAATACTGTGAAGGAAATGGATAATATGATAGAAGAAGCAATAGGAAAATGATAGAAATCAGTCTATCCTTAGACCAATGCTTGGAAGCCTCTGATATAAAAGAGCTATTCAAGCATACCATAGAAATAATTGAGTGTGAATCAGATGATGAAGCAAAAATGACTAAACAAACTACTTCTCTGGTGAATACTGTGGAGATGTTGCTCTTCCAATATGAAAGAAATGCATGCAAAAGGTATTATGTTACATAAAAATTATCACTTTATTTTAACAAGATGCTTAGAATTTGAGTTGGCATTGTGCTTGAGGATTGGAGAGCACGTTACTTACATGATGATTGGAGTTGTGCTTCTTCTATGGCGCCTAGATACTCCTTAGTTGTTGATGTTTTGTATATTTGGTGGCACTTGTCCTTTTATAACTACAATGCTTGTAGATGGACATTATAACTTGCTACCTCCTTGATAACATTTGAGTTATCATTGCACTTCCCTCTGCAGTGACTATTTCACTTCCTTGGTGCTTAGACTCTCCTCATGGTAGTTGGCACTCTATGTTTAACTTACCAAATGGTAGATTGCATCCTTATATTTTCACATATGATTGCTAGATTCTTCAATGCTTCTCCTTCCAATGTAACGCTCATTAATGAGAAATCTCCAACCTCTTCTATTGATCTTTCTTCTATATATGTTATACTAGCTACAACTACAATGTTTTACCTTATTTTTATGTTATACAATGAGTGTTATATCAAATGATGATAGGCCCTTCACTATACTCTTTTAAATGGCTTGTTATGGATTTTGTGCAACCCTAATGGTGTTTTCTTAACCTCACTAATGCTTCTTTAATAATGAAACTCTTCCTTATTTGTGTTCTTGGTTGTATGATGGTGGCACTCTAGGTAATATTCTTTGATAAAGATGATGACTCCTCTACGTTAACTTGGTAGTTCTTCCACTTCTTTGTTCTTGGATGAATGGTGGTGGTGCTCTAGATATCTTTCTTTGATGATTGTGGTGACTCCTCTATGTTGAACTAGTGGTTCTTCCACTTGTTTGGTGGTTGCTCAATATTAGCAATGATTGGTATCGTCTTCTTGATGGCACTCTTATCTTTTTGCTTGGAAGTTGGCTTGCTTGGCACTTTGCTAAGTAAATGGTACTACTCTTGAGTGCTTAACTTGAATAAAACTTTGTGCTCCTTTGCTATAACATATTGCCAATTGTTATATGTAGCTTTAGATAAACAATAGTTATTGCTTGCCACCCTATAGTTTTTCGTTATGCTAGCTTTCTTGAAATGGTTGCTTTCTTATCCAATATGGTGGTGCCTCTTCTCTTTTCCAAGACTTGGTAATGGTGGTTTCCCTTCTACAATAGTTTATCCTTGTTGTCTATTATTCCAAAATGAATCCTCCTCATCTATATTTTTGGTGATTCCAAGCTTCAGGGTTATGCATAGTGGCTATTTTCATAAAATTGGCTAAAATTAGGATTTTCAAAACTTAGAATTGGCTAATATTTGGGACCCTTCACCAGGGTCCATTAGCCACAAATTTATAGGAGCAATTTTTTTTGGTCGATTCACCCCAATTTTATAATAATTTGACCATTTTAAGTTTAAATTTCCAACATTACCCCTAATAATAGTGAACCTTCTATATGTGTTTGGAGAATATTCACCTGGATTTTGAAAATGATTTGCCAAATTTTTATAAATATATTTTGGGACCGATCCCTTATGCATAACCCTGCTAAGCTTCTAATTCATGTGAAATCTTGTGTCTTTCAAATAGAATAATGCTTCTATTTTATGTTGTAACTTATTTACTTTCCAAGGGATAGTAAGGATTTGATTCCTTTTCTTATATTATTTCTAACTTCTTCTTTCTTTTGTTGTAGGTTTTAATCCCTTGTGAGTGCTATCTTATCCAATCTTGAAGATATAAACTTGGGACCTATTCTTCTGCAATTTTAAAAACTTAAATATGGCGCTTTTAAAGACTTAATAATAAGCTAATATGAACATTAAAATAATGAAATTTTATTGCATCAATATTGCATACATTTCAGTCTCCTTTGTAGCTATATTTCTTGGTGATTTGGTTCACATATTTATTACCCCAAATTTGTAAAAATTGATGCTCTAAACTTGTTAATCTTGCAGCTCTATAACTCCTTTAACTTGTTGCCCACTCATGCTTTAAATGCTCAAATCCTTCTCATTTAGTTTTTTGTCCTAAAATCATCTAATTTGCAGCTTCCTATGTTGCCTTTAACTTTTAAAATTTGCAACACCTTTCCTTGACCAAATTTTGTCCAATCCTCCTTGTATATCTACTCTGAGTTTCTCCAAATCGTAGCTATACTTCTCCTTCTAATGCTACCCAATATTGTAGTCCAAATTTCTTGATTTGTTGCTCTCAAAAATCTTATTTCTTTACCTTTATCTTATTTTCCAAAAACAACAATCAATTCCTTCAAGTCATTGTCTTATGACTCTTCAATTATTGCTACAAAAATCAGTGATCTTCAATTTTGCAAACCAGCCTTCAAGCCTTTAACAAAAAATTTCAACTATTCAAATTGTTTGGCTCTTCTACCTTCTTTCTCCTCCTTAGCTCTTATCAAATTTTGACTTCAAACTTGGCCTATTTAGTTGGCCTCTTTCTCAAGAATCTGGATGTCTTGAGATCTTTAAGAATCCCTTTATGATATTTGGCAAACTTCTTGCCAAATCCTTCTTCCTTTTGGTCTTGTTGTCGGATGGTGATAATTGTCCCAAATTATTATTTTCAAGATCTAATCCTTCTTGCAATATTCTATCTTGAGATATCTTCAAATATTCTCCAATGGCCACTTCTTCAACTTTTTAGTAGGGCTTCTCTAGTCTTCTTCTTTCTCCTTTCAACTTTTCTTGAGATCTCTTCTCTTGGGTCTTCAATTTTCTATCTCCAATCTCCAATGGGCCATTATTTCTTAGATATCCTCCTTGATCTGTAGTCTTAAATATTCTATAGGGATCTCCTTCTTGGGTCTCCTTAATATTCTATCTCCAATATCCAATGGGGACATTTTCCTTGAGTCTTCTCTTTCTTCAATGTCTATTTTTTTGTAACAAAGAACTAATACCCACACGAGGAAAGCATAGAATTTCAGGCAATCGAAGATGAAATTCTTATCTATCCATTGTAGGAAGCATCTCAACTTCTTAGAACTAATTTTATACAACAAAAACTTAGATAGTAGCAAGCAAATCCATGCAAATATCTAGATCTCTACAAATCAATAAACATCACTAGTTATCCTCCAATCTAGTGAAAAGAGATCTATGTTGAGTCCTAGTCTTCACGAGTTTTTTTGCAATCCTGTAGAAATACTCTTACCAAATAGCCATTTTAGAAATTCTAAAAATGAAATCTCTCTATCTCCTCGCAATATTCTTGTGGCTTTCTCTATTTCCTATCAATCTACCTTGTGCTCTGATACCATTGTTAGCTTTTGATGTTATACATTTAAGGAAATGCAACCACAAGGTATAAAAATAAGCATTCAATATTAAATCTATGATAAGGACAATATACTAAGCATGCAAATATCATGATAAAATTTTGAAATAAATCATAAAATAGCCATTAATGAAAGCTCACAAAAAAAGGATCTTCACACAAAATATGGAGACCTCAAATGCTTCATTCTTCATTCATGCTCTACATTGTATCTAACTTGAGCACTACTCTACTCTAATGCGCTCTTGCACTCTCTCCCTATTTATCAATTCTAACTCTCTACTAAAAAGGCCAATATATAATGGAGTATGACTCTTGGCCTTCCATCTTCCTATGACTCACTATATTCCTATTCTATAGACTTATGTATGCATGGACAACATGCACATTTACATCATTGCACATTCTAGTATTACTTGTGCATTTATTACATTGCAATAAGTAAATACTCAAACACTAATCTAAGACAAAATCATAATCTAAACATGTACCCACGATGTTACATTAGCATGTACCAAATAATGTAATATATTCCAACAATTTCTTGATAAACACATTAAACATAGATTAGGGTATATATACACATACCCATATCTCAAAGGTAAGGCAAGGATTAGTTTAGGATCTTTTATCTTGTCTTAAAATGCTAAGTCAACTATATCTTCCCCATTGATCAAGTCCTAAATGGTAATAACTAGTTATATAGATCATTTAAGTATAACAATAATAGTATATAAATGTCTTCTAACAACTCTTATTGATAAGATAACATTATTTAACTACAAATCACATTTAATTTTAGATGTGTAATACTTATTTATGATATTTTTAAAAAATATTATAAGAATATCAAGGGATTTAAAAATCAATTTATATTTTATCTTTTGATATTCTTGTAAATTAAAATTTATAAATAATATTATTTATTTAAAGATAATTTAAATCCAAATATTTAATATAATACATTCTTTAATTGCTTTTTTTAGTTTACAAAGGTATTTTTGAAAGGGTCCCAACCTTTTTACATCCAAAAATATATATCAACAGACCACCAACCAGGACCAACACAAAGGGACATACTCAAATTGCTTTACAAAAACAAATATGCAACCCTTCAGAGGATACAACTTAAATAGCGACTATAATAAATCTAGAACATCAAACGAAAGATAATAACAAGAGAACAAAAAACCAGGAGTCATGTTGACAAAGGAGAAACACGACCTCTATCCATCCTCTTCACTCTCTTTGTCATATATTTGGAGCTCAACACAATGATTATCCTCCTATTGTCTTCATTATCTTGACATCATCGTTTAAGAAAAGCTAACTAAATTGACATGGGTCCCAACATAGCTGGAGATACCACTGCCAAATATATCAAGATGAATTTTGCAATAATATTACCAACAATCGATACCTGTGATTGGTCCATCATTTCCACCATCGCCATAGTAGTTTGTGGTTGCACCATCATCACAGTAGTTTGTGGTTGCATCGTCATCACAGTAGTTTGTGGTTGCATCATCATCATAGTAGTTTGTGGTTTATCCACCGTCTCTTATGGTTGTTTAGCTAGGGAATCCAAAACCTTAAACAACGTAATGTGGTTGAATAAATTTTCCACTATAAGGATATTACTAATAGCCAATACCTATGGTTGTTCTATCATCGTAGCAGTTTGTGGTTGCTTTATTGGTATCATAGTTTGTGGTTGCTCCATTGCCACTATAGTTTGTGGTTGCTCTACCATCGTAAAAATAATTGTGTTCCAATTTTTGAGTTTATCTTTGATAAACCTAAGATTTTTGGCAATTTGTGCCATCAAAAATTTAGTGAATTTGTTCCCCCACCATTCCTTAATGTAATGCTCAAGGCTTTCATTTATAAGCCACATCATCTAAAACCTAAAAGTTTTGTAAAACCTCCTTCTATCGGTTTGGAAATCTAACTCTAGAGGGTTATGGTTGGATACTACGTTAGGGAGTATGGTTAGATTGGTATCTCAAAAATTAATTAGCCCTTATTAAGAGATTAAGAATCTACCATCTTATTTGGATCAACTGGTTCCCAAGTCTTCTATTACTCCATGTATACTTAAATACTTTGAGGTCAACATCGATCAATCCATTCTCTGAGACAAACTGCTCAAAATATTCCATACCTTCAAAGGTATTGGGGTTTCTGCCCTTCTTGTATGATGGATACAAAGGGGTGTTGAAGTCCTAACTAGAACCCAAGCAATGTCATGGAAAACCTTCCTTATTGAAGTTAGATCTCTCAATAATTGCTTTGCCCTATACAGGTGTTTGGTGCATAGATATTGGTCAAAACCTAGCTAATTTTAGTTTCTTTACAATAGAAGAGCACATTGAACAGTCTATCTAAAGTTGATATGAGGCTTCCTTCAATAAATTTGTCATATCCAAACACAAAATCCCTCCTGCGACACCCTTCGCTGCACTAGCAACAAAATTGGCTTCTTTCCAAATACTTCTCCTAATTCTTTCCAACTTTTGGTCATCCAACTTGGTTTCTTGTAACAACAATATTTGAGGCTTCAGTTCCATCCTTAATAATGATACCAACTGGTGTTTGGAAGGGGCATTGAGGCCCCTAACATTATAAGATATGACTCATTTTTTAATTTTGGTCAAATATTTTTTCCTGCCCAATTTGAGGGTCATTTGTGTTTTGTTCACAACCTCTTTTGTAGTTTCCCTTTTTCTAATTGTTATTGAGAAGGTCTTCCCTTTTTTACCTCATGCCCAACATCTACCTCAATTTTTCTAGAGCTCCTAGTGACTTGATTAGGGCTCCCATGTTCCTTCCTAGGTTCTTAAGCCCTATGTGATATATCCTCACTACCTAATTTGAGGGTCATTTGTGTTCCATTCACAACATCTTTCACAATTTTCCCTTCCCTTATTTTTGATTGAGGTCTTCCCTATTTTGCCTCATGCCCAACATTCATCCCAATTTTTCTAAATTTTTTGGTGACTCAATTAGGGCTCCCATGTTCCTTTGTAGGTTCCTAAGCCCTAGGTGATCTATCCTGAATCTCAATGTTCTCCTCTAGGGTAAGAGGGAAATCATTTTTATTTGGGTTTCAGCTTTAGGGGTGTTTTGCTCTTGTTCATGATAAAAAACTGAAGCATTCTGATCTAAGTCTTCTAAGATGATTTGGAGGCATCCAAAAGGATTGTGAACAACTAAATCAGTTGAAGCAATAAGAAGAATATCAAGGAGATTACTTACCTATTGAGGTTCTTCTATAATTTCTCCTTCCTCTCGCCCTTTCTCCTCCATATTGGATGGGAGCGTTATCTCCATACCATAGTTCCTTGCTTCTCCAGTTGATTTCCCTATCGAACCTTCCTTATTTTCACTATCCTTTTTTTTCTGCCATCGAGAGCTTGATTTTTCTTCTGAGAACAATCTTGATTAAAGTACTCCACACAATGGCAAGAGTTATATTTATACCTTTTATTTATTTATATATACATACTAGGTTATGATTTTCTAAATTTAAAATCAAAACCTTTAAATACTTGATTTTTTTTTTCAATAAGTTTACATAGGTTTTAATAAGAGGTCCCGGTCCCCTCATACTCAGTGGGGTTTGAACCTTGAACCTCTAAAAAAAAATCAAAACTCTTACCACTACAACTAAATATTGTTTTGTTCCTTTTGGTTTCATGTGCTACATTAGTGCAACTGGTCAGTAGCCCAAGTTAGGGAGCTACGCTTGTAGAGGTCAAGGGATCAAATCCCATCTGCGACTGTGCAAGGTATTTATAAATTTTGTTTTATTAAATTTGATAAAAGGGGAGATATAAGGCATAGCATTGGGATTTGATTTTTACAAATGATAAAAGGGGAGATATAAAGCATAGTATTGTGATTTGATTTTTGCAAATTATAAAAGGGGAAATATAAGGTGTAATATTGTGATTTGATTTTTGTAAATTATAAAAGGGGAGATATAAGGTGTAATGTTGTGATTTCATTTTTGCAAGGGAGATGTTGTTAGTATAAATTTCTATTTTTTCAAATCATAAAAAGAGATATAAAGAAGATGTTAGAATAAAGCTTTATATTGTAAGTTTCAAAAGGGAGATACAAGGAATTATTTTTAAGTTTTATTGTGTATGTTTTGAAAGAAGTTATAAGGGTTTAAAAGTGGTTGATTTAATATTTAAATCAAGAAGGGAAAAATAAAATTATTGTCCAGATTTGAAAAGCACATGCAAGAGGAAGATTGTCATCACTAAGGTAGATTTGGAGGGCACAAATTTAGAACAAGTCAAGGTGTCAAGTACACATATTCACCCAAGTATTCAATTGACAAGGAAGAACAATTCAGCCATTTCAAGAAGGAAAGGTGCACATGATAGTGGAAGAAGAGCAAGGTATTAGCATCTCCAAGTCAACACACAAGTAAGTTATCCAATGCTAAACTTGAGCTACCTTTAAAATGTAATAAATGTGAGATATGTGGAAGCGACAAACTTAATAAATGTGAAGAACATATTGGTCATTTGAAGCTTACTACATTAGTGCATATCATTATCCATATGTTCTTGAAGATGTTTGGATAGAATATGTGTGTATTGCTATTAGTTGAAGAAGCAAATTATAGATCAGATTTGTATGACTAGATTTGAGCATAGACTATGAGCAGGTTTTGGAGCAAATTAGAGCAATATTTGTGAGTAGATTTAAGCAATTTTTGTGAGCAATTTTTGGAGCATATTTAAACAGGTTTTGTGAGTAGGTTTTGGAATAGATTTGAGCAGGATTTAGAGCATATTTAAGCAGGTTTTGTGAGCAGGTTTTAGAACATATTTGAGTAGGTTTTGTGAATGGGTTTTGGAGTAGATTTGAGCAGGTTTTATGAGCATATTTGAACAGTGTTGTGAGCAGGTTTTGGAGTATATTTGAGAGCAAGATTTGGAGTAGACTTGAGCAGAGGGGATTGGTGTCTCCTATGGATTGGTGTCCACGAACTTGAGAGGGAATTGATGTCTCCTATGGATTGGTGTACATGAACTTGAGTAGAGGGGATTTGTGTCCATAAAACAGCAGAGGGGATTGGTGTCTCCTATGTATTGGTGTCCACAAACCAAAGCAGAGGGGATTGGTGTATCCTGTGGATTGGTGTCCACGAACCTGAGCAGAGGGGATTGGTGTCTCCTATGGGTTGGTGCCCATGAACCAACAAAGGAAATTAGTGTCTCCTATGGATTGGTGTCCATGAACTTGAGCAAGGGGATTGGTGTCTCCTATGGATCGGTGTCCACAAATATTATAATAAGATATTGATGTCTCCTGTGGGTTGGTGCCCACAAAATTTATTGAAGAAATATATAAGCAATATTTTGTCGTGGTTTTCTTCCAAGAGGGAGTTTCCACATAAAATTTTTATCTCTTATGTGTGTGATTATTTGTGCATTATTTCATTATTACATTAATATTATTTGAAGTTATGGCTTTGGAAAGAAAATATAAAAGTTTTATCTTATACTGTTCACCCCCTCTCTCAGTATAAGCTTGTGTTCTTCAACACTTTCCTACGTAAATGGTACTACTCTTGAGTGCTTAACTTGAATAAAAATTTGTGCTCCTTTGTTGTAACATATTGCCAACTGTTATATGTAGCTTTAGATAGATAATAGCTATTGCTTGCCCCTTGTAGTTTTAGTTACACTAGTTTTCTTGAAATGGTGGCTTTCTTATCCAATATGGTGGTGCCTCTTCTCTTTGTCAAGACTTGGTAATGGTGGTTTTCCCTCTACGACAGGTCCTCCTTTTTGTCTACTCTTCCAAAATGACTCCTCATATCTATGCTTGGTAATTTATTTGGTGACTCCAAGATTATAATTCATGTGAAACCCTTTGTCTTTCAAATAGAATAATGCTTCTATTTTTTGTTGTAAATTATTTACTTTCCAAGGGATAGTAAGGATTTGATTTCTTTTATTATATTATTTCTAACTTCTTTATTTTGTTGTAGGTTTTAATCCCTTGTGAGGGCTATCTTCTCCAACCTTGAAGATATAAACTTGAGACCTTTTCTTTTGCAACTTTAAAAACTTAAATATGGTGCTTTTAAAGACTTAATAATAAGCTAATATGAACATTCAAATAATGAACTTTTATTGCACCAATATTACATATATTTTGGTCTCCTTTATAGCTATATTTCTTGGTCATTTGGTTCACCTATTTACTACCCCAAATTTATAAAAATTGATGCTCTAAACTTGTTAATATTGCAGCTCTATAACTCCTTTAACTTGTTGCCCACCCATGCTTTAAATTCTTGAATTCTTCTCCTTTAGTTTGTTGTCTTAAACTCATATATTTGCAGCTTCCTATGTTGCCTTTAAATTTTGAAATTTGCAGCACCTTTCCTTGACCAAATGTTGTCCAATCCTCCTTGCAAATCTACTTTGAGTTTATCCAAATCATAACTATCTTTTCTCCTTCTAATGCTGCCCAATATTGCAGTCCAAATTTCTTGATTTTTTGCTCTCAAAACTCTTATTTATTTGAATTTATCTTGTTGTCCAAAAATAACAATCAATTACTTCAAGTCGTCGTCTTGTGACTCTTCAACTCCTGCTATGAAAATCAGTGATCTTCTCCTTTGCAAATGAGCCTTTAAGCCTTTAACGATAGTATTCAACTTTCTCAAATTGGTCGGCTCTTCTACCTTATTTCTCCTCTTTAGATCTTGTTAAATTATGACTTTAAACTCTGCCTATTTAGTTTACCTCTTTCTCAAGAATATGAATGTGTTGAGATCTTCAAGAATCCCTTTCTAAAATTTGATAAACTTCTTACCAAATATTTCTTCCTTTTGGGCTTGTTTTCGGATGGTGATAATTATCCCAAAATTTTCTTTTCAAGATCTACTCCTTCTTGCAATATTCTATCTTGAGCTATCTTCAAATCTTCTCCCATGGCCACTTCTTCAAATTTTTACTAGGGGTTCTCTAGCCTTCTTCTTTCTCCTTTCAACTTTTCTTGAGACATCTTCTCTTGGGTCTTTAATTTTATATCTTAAATCTCCAATGGGGTCTTCTTTCTTGGACCTACTTCTTGATTTGTAGTCTTAAATATTCTATAGGGATCTCCTTCTTGGGTCTCCTTAATCTTCTATCTCCAATATCCAATGGGGACCTTTTCCTTGAGTCTCCTCTTTCTTCAATGTCTATTTTTTTGTAACAAAGAACTAATACCCACACGAGGAAAGCATATAATTTCAGGAAATCGAAGATGAAATTCTTCTCTATCCATTGTAGGAAGCTTCTCAACTTCTTAGAACTAATTTTCTATAGCAAAAACTTAGATAGTAGCAAGCAAATCCATGCAAATCTCTAGATCTCTATAAATCAATAAACATCACTAGTTATCCTTCAATCTAGTGAAAAGAGATCTATGTTGAGTCCTAGTCTTCACGAGTTTTTTTGCAATCATGTAGAAATACTCTAGCCAAATATCCATTTTAGAAATTCTAAAAATAAAATATATCTGTCTCCTCATAATATTCTTGTGGCTTTCTCCGTTTCCTATCAATCTACCTTGTGCTCTGATACCATTGTTAGCTTTTGATGTTATACATTTAAGGAAATGCAACCACAAGGTATAAAAATAAGCATTCAATATTAAATCTATGATAAGGGCAATATACTAAGCATGCAAATATCATGATAAACTTTTGAAATAACTCATAAAATAACCATTAATGAAAGCTCACAAAAAATGGATCTTCACACAAAATATGGAGACCTCAAATGCTTCATTCTTCATTCATGCTCTACATTGTATCTAACTTGAGCACTACTCTACTCTAATGTGCTCTTGCACTCTCTCCCTCTCTATCAATTCCAAATCTCTACTACAAAGGCCAATATATAATGGAGTATGACTCTTGGCCTTCCATATTCCTATGACTCACTATATTCCTATTCTATAGACTTATGTACACATGGACAACATGCACATTTACATCATTGCACATTCTAATAATACTTGTGCATTTATTACATTGCATTAAGTAAATACTCAAACACTAATCTAAGACAAAATCCTAATCTAAACATGTACCCATGATGGTACATTAGCATGTACCAAATAATGTAATATATTCCAACAGTTTCTTGATAAACACATCAAACATAGATTAGGGTATATATACACATACCCATATCTCAAAGGTAAGGCAAGGATTAGTTTAGGATCTTTTATCTTGTCTTACAATGCTAAGTCAACTATATCTTCCCCATTGATCAAGTCCTAAATGGTAATAACTAGTTATATAGATCATTTAAGTATAACAATAATAGTATATAAATATGTCTTCTAACAACTCTTATTGACAAGATAACATTATTTAACTATAAAGCACATTTAATTTTAGATGTGTAATACTTATTTATGATATTTTTAAAAAATATTACAAGAATATCAAGGGATTTAAAAATCAATTTATATTTTATCTTTAAATAATCTCATAATTTTAAAGTTTATAAATAATATTATTTATTTAAAGATAATTTAAATCCAATATTTAATATAATACATTATTTAATTATTATTTTTATTTTGCGAAGGGGTTTTTGAAAGGGTCCCAACCCTTTTACATCCAAAAAGATATATCAAGAGACCACCAACCGGGACCAACACAAAGGGACATACTCAAATTGCTTTACAAAACAAAATATGCAACCCTTCAAAGGATACAACTTAAATAGTGACTATAAGCAAGCTAGAACATCAAACCAAAGATCATAACAAGAGAACAAACAACTAGGAGTCATGTTGATGAAGGAGAAACACGACCTCTGGCCATCCTCTCCACTCTCTTTATCGCCTCTTTGGAGCTCAAAGTAATGATTATCCTCCTATTATCTTCATTATCTTGACATCATCGATTAAGCCAAGTTGACTAAATTATAATGTGTCCTAACATAGCTAGAGATACCATTGTTAGATCTGCTAAGATAAATTTTACATATATATTACCAACAAATGACACATGTGGTTGTTCCACTATTTCCACCACTGCCAAAGCAATTTGTGGTTGCACCATCATCGCAGTAGTTTGTGGTTGCTCCATCACCTCTTGTGGTTGTTTAGCCAAGGAATCCAAAACCCTAAACAACCTCATGTGGTTGAATAATTTTTCCACTATAAGGATATTACCAATAGTCAATGCCTATGGTTGTTCTATCATCATAGCGATTTGTGGTTGCTTTATCGGCATCAGAGTTTGTGGTTGCTCCATTGCTACTATAGTTTGCAATTGCTTTGCCATCGTAAAAAAAATCTTGTTCCAATTTTTGAGTTTGTGTTTGATAAATCTAAGCTTTTTGGCAATTTGTACCATCAAAGATTTAGTGAATTTGTTCCCCCATAATTCCTTAATGTAATGCTCAAGGCTTTCATTTCTAAGCCACATCATCTAAAACCTAAAAGTGTTGTAAAACCTCCTTCTATCGGTTTGGAAATCTAACACTAGAGGGTTATGGTTAGATCCTACTTTAGGGAGTACGGTCAGATTGGTATCTCCAAAGTTAATTAGCCTTTATTAAGAGATTAAGAATCTACCAAGTCTTATTTGGATCAGTTGGTTCCCAAGTCTTCTATTACTCCATGTATATTTAAATCCTCTGAGGTCAACATCGATCAATCCATTCTTTGAGACAAACTGCTCAAAATATTTTGTACCTTCAAAGGTATTAGGGTTTCTGCCCTTCTTGTATGATGGATACAAAGGGGTGTTGAAGTCCCAACCAAAACCCAAACAATGTCATGGAAAGCCTTCCTCATTGAAGTTAAATCCCTCAATAATTATTTTTGTCCTATACAGGTGTTTGGTGCATAGATATTGGTCAAAACCTAGCTAATTTTAGTTTCTTACAGTGGAGGAGCACATTAACCAATCTATCGAAAGTTGAGATAACCCTTTCTTCAACAAATTTGTCATCCCACATACACAAAATCCCTCCCGTGATGCCCTTCACTGCACTAGCAACAAAATTGGCTTCTTTCCAAATACTTCTAATTATTTCCAGTTTTTAGTTATTCAACTTGGTTTCTTGTAACAACAATATTTGAGGCTACAGTTCCATCCTTAATGATGACACTAACTGGTGTTTGGAAGGGGCATTGAGGCCCCTAACATTTTAGGATATGACTCTCATTTTTTAATTTTGGTCGAATATTTTTTCCTGCCCAATTTGAGGGTCATTTGTGTTTCGTACACAACCTCTTTCGTAGTTTTCCTTTTCCTAATTGCTATTGAGAAGGTCTTCCCTATTTTGCCTCATGCCCAACATTCATCCCGATTTTTCTAAAGTTGTTGGTGACTTGATTAGGGCTCCCATGTTCCTTTCTAGGTTCATGAGCCCTAGGTGATCTATCCTGAATCTCAATGTTCTCCTCCAAGGCAAGAGGGAAATCATTTTTTATTTGGGTTTCAGCTTTAGGGATGTTTTACTCTTGTTCATGATAAAAAACTGAAGCATTATGATCTAAGTCTTTTAAGATGATTTGGAAGCATCCAAAAGGATTGTGAACAACTAAATCAGTTGAAGCAATAAGAAGAATATCAAGGAGATTACTTACATATTGAGGTTCTTCTATAATTTCTCCTTCCTCTCGCCCTTTCTCCTCCATATTGGACGAGAGCGTTATCTCCATACCAAATTCCCTTGCTTCTCCAGCTGATTTCCTTGTCGAACCTTCCTTATTTCTACTATCCTTTTTTTGTTGCCATCGTAGAGCTTGATTTTTCTTCTGAGAACAATCCTGATTAAAGTACTCCACACAATGGCAAGGGTTACATTTATACCTTTTATTTATTTATATATACATACTTGGTTAAGATTTTCTAAATTTCAAATCAAAACCTTTAAATACTTGATTTTTTTTTTCAATGAGTTTATATAGGTTTTAAGAAGAGATCCCGGTCCCCTCATAGTGAGTGGGGTTTTAACCTTGAACCTCTAAAAAGAAAAAGAAAAAAACCAAAACCCTTACCACTACAATAAACTTGCAACTATTCAAAAACTAATTATTTATAATTATTTGTTTATGAATATAAGCATAAATCATACCATAATTCTTTAAAAACAAACTCATAACCTTTAACTACTCCTAAAATTTTAAAATTAATTATTTACAATTATTTTTTATACACATAAATATGAATCAAACTTAGTGGGCGTGTGTGGTGGTTGTGTGTTAAATTCTTTATTGATAAGCAAAATTCTCAACCAAAGATCATGGTTGGAAAGAACCTGAACCTACTCAACCTTGTACATTGGTCGTAAAAATTTCTAACAATAACCAAATAAAAAAATTATAAAAATTAAAATAAATTATTAAAAAAAACAACAATATTCAAATTAATCAAATTAAAGATCACTAATTCTTAATCTGCTATTCTCTTGGATTAGCGAGCTTCGTGAGTTCTAAATGAATACTTAGATGCCCAAAATTGCCCCTATTCTTAATCTGTTGTCGTGGTGCATTTGCCTGCTTGGTGACTTTACTCCAACCATGGTACCAGCTAAACAATCCAATAAACCTAAAATTATAAATTAAAAAATATTTTTATATTCAAATTAGTCAAAGATTGAGTTAGAGAGTAAAAAGGCCCCGGTAGCTTTAGTCAAAGATTGAGTTAGAAATTAAAAAGGCCCCAGTAGCTTTAGTTAGAAATTAAAAAGGCCCCAGTTCCAAATCTTTACCAGGTTCTGAATTCTTAACGAAGTAAGTCATTCTCACGTCATTGTGCGAGGTTCGGACTTCACACAAAAAGATCTTTAATTCTGAATTCTGACGTCATTGTGCGGAGTTCGGACTTCACACAAGGCCCAGATTTAGATGCACAGAAGTGCTGTCCTGCTGCATTTGCCTCTTCCATCTAGACAAATGGATTCTTGGATGTCCAGAATTGCGTCTGCATTTTTAATATTTTTCTTTGATTTATAATGAAGTTACATTTTATTTTAAGTGGTTTAGTCTTTATGTTGAAGTTTCTGTTGCAATTATAATATTGTTAGCCTCAATTTTTAAGTGGTCCCTTCCCTGCTCCCCCTCCCCTGGATCTTGGATCCTGCCTAGTCCCTGGCTCAACCCAGGTCATCCCTCCCTGGGAGTGGTTGTTTGTAGATGATCTCCTAGGGGGAGATCCTTCTCTATTTTTTGCGCCCCTCCCAGCGGGCTCGGACTTCCTTGGTTGTTCTGGTGGCCTGGTGCTTCCCAGGGATCCCTGTTTGTTTGGGGATCCCTTCTCTTTTTTCCCTCAGGCTTTCCCCTGGGGTTTTTTTGCAGGTTATTCGCATGGATCTGGTCCCCTGCGTTTCTCTGAGCAGTGGAGGTGATGGTTTAGGGTTTGACAGCTTCCTAGGGTCTCCCTTGAGGTCCTCACAGCTTTGGGGGTGGTCTGGGGGGGCCTCTTTCCTCCTTTGCTTGTGAATCCTCGATGGGATCCTGTGGCTGCTGTTCTTCCCACGTGGAGGCTTCTTCGTGCTGGTTCTGCTCCTTGGTGGACACCCTGGGCATCTGGTTTGGCCTTGGGGGGCTTTCCTCTCGCTCGGGTCGTTCCCATTCCCAGTCCCAGTTCCTCAAGCCGCATTCTGTGCTTGGACAGGATCCTTGGTCCCTGCTGCTGGGTTCCTATGGTTTCTGCTGCTGGGCGGGATCTTCTCATTGGTGGTTTTTCTATAATTCCTGCTGGGCGGGATCTTCTCATTGGTGGTTTTCGGCTTCTCCTCGCTGGGCGGGTTCTGTTTTATTATTTAATTGTCTTTGGTGGGATCGTCTGCTATGTCAAAATTTTTTGTAATTCGGTCTGAGATGTGGTTTCTTGTCTCAACCTTGCAGCCCTAAAGGTGCTCTCCTTCTATTGTTATAAGGTTTTGGGATCCTCTTAAAAAACCCGCTATGTATATAATGTTACTTACCAAAAAAAATACATATATAAAACCCCTGTTTAATTCATATAATCTCTAAATATATGGTTTTTGTTTGCATATATTTTTTCAGTGATTTGTTAAAGAGTATTGATATATTTTCAGAATAATATATAAGATGCACTTCCTCTAGGCATCAGGAAATGCGTCTTTAACCTGTTTGATCCAAGTTTCAGTTATTTCACTTTACACAATTTGAGCTATGCTCAACCCAGCCAAATTTTAGATATCAAGTGTTTAAATATAGTTGAGTACCACATACCAGATTTTAATATAGTTGAGTACAACATTAACAGCCCCATATCATCCACACATTCATTTTCCTCTCTTGTATCTGATTCGTGTCCTTTGACACGTTCAAAACTTAGAATGAAGACATAAATGTGCGTAATAGAAAAAGATTGCTGGGGCAAAGACAAATCAAAGATGGCCATTGATAAACCTTTCCCTTTTCTAATCATACAAAATCCAGTTATGATTGCTGCGACAGCATTTGTTTAACAGAAACCCACTTTACTCCATTACTCCAAACTTTTGATCACTTGTCAATCCAAGGTCCATATATATATATTTATTTATTTAATTAAGGTACATTTATAATATATATATTTTCCTAAGGAGTAGAGAGTTATAGGTTTATTCATAATATTTTTTTTACATCTACAATTCTTTTTAGAGTTTAAATTGTAAAGTTTTTTTTCCTAGTTCAAATTCTAAATCTAAATTCAACTGCCCAAATAACATCTAAAAAAATTCAAATTTTAAAACTGCCCAAATAACACCTATTCCACCTGGTTAAGTCCGTTGATAATATTTAAAACGCTACAACTTCATATTAAGCAGGTAATATTTAAAACGCTACAACTGCATATTAAGCAGTTTGGGTGTCAATAAAAAGCATCGAGGTGTATTGGGTTGAGTTGCAGCCCTGACAAGATGCTGAAACATGTTCCTTTCATTTATAGGACACGAAATGTGCAGTTTGTAAGGTCCTGTAGTGAAACAAGATACAATATTGTTGATACGGATCGTTCCCCTCCAGACTGATGGTGGCACTCAATACCTGCAGCTGCCCGGTTTGCCGGAACTTAAATTTTATCAGTATACCATACTTGTCAAACTCCATAACACGCTCATCTAACGAGACCTCTCCCGCCACAGCCATCTGCTGGAAATTGCGCCCAAAAGTTTCATTGATCCTTGAGACAAGACTCGTATGTTGGAAGCCAGGAGTCCTTCAGACCATTTATTTGAGACATAATCTTGTTGATTGCCAGTTTATCTTCTTCTACTTTCAAAGTTACGTACCTAATCTGTTCATGTAGACGCTACATTTGGGTTAAGAAACATAACAGCATTTGCTTGTGCCGTACAATCTTGCATTGCAGCTTCGAGCTCTTCAACTGTATCAGGCATCTCAAGAAAAGCCCTTTGCAAGCTCAGGGTTGAGCTTGGCTGTTAGGTTTGTGGAGTCCAATCTCGGTTAAATATGGATAAAACAGTTTATCTGTTTCTTAACTGGATTGTTGATGACCAATCCCGAACTAAAGGTGGAAAAGGAAAAGTTAATTTTAGGATTGGCTAAAATTAACTTTTTTTTTTAATTGTAAACTTTCTAAGTTTGAAGTAGGCCTTAAGTGGAGATTGGATTAATTATAGGATGTAAAACAGTTTATCTGTTTCTTAACTGGATTGTTGATGACGAATCCCAAACTAAAGGTAGAAAAGGAAAAGTTAATTTTAGGATTGGCTAAAATTAACTTTTTTTTTTAATTGTAAACTTTCTAAGTTTGAAGTAGGCCTTAAGTGGAGATTGGATTAATTATACGATGTTTGTTTTAGCATGCATGTACCTAGTTCCCTTATTTATGTAATACCTCCGGTAGAGAGGATTGTAAGTTTGAACTAGGCCTTAAGTGGGGATTGAGTTAATTATAGGATGCTTGTTTTAACATGAATGTAATTGGTTTCCTTATTTATGTGATACCTCCAGTAGAGAGGATCGTAGTTTGAACTAGGCCTTAAGTGGGGATTGGGTTAATTATAGGATGCTTGTTTTAGCATGAATGTAATTGGTTTCCTTATTTATGTAATACCTCCGGTAGAGAGGATTGTAAGTTTGAACTAGGCCTTAAGTGGGGATTGGGTTAATTATAGGATGCTTGTTTTAGCATGCATGTAACTGGGTTTCCCTATTTATGTAATACCTCCGGTAGAGAGGATTGTATCTTGTTTATGGGAAGTGCATAGGATTGTGCATTCTTGTAGAGAGATCAGAAGCTTGGTATAGAGCTTGATGCAAGGGTGTTTGCATGTTGAATTACTATTAGAGTAATTGTGTGGAAATGCTGGTGTTTTGAAAAAGGAATTTGCAAATGGTTGTGTTACATGATTACTCCCTTCAGAGATTGTATTGGTGTTAATGCAAAAGACTGGTGTTTCTTGGTGGATGTAACCCACACTGGGTGTACCACATTATATGCTATGTTTTCTCTTGTCTTGCTTGTTTATTATTGCTCTTATATATTTTATATTTTATGTAGTGAATCCTAACAATTGGTATACCAATTGGTATCAGAGCAAGTTTGGGATTCAGGATTGAGTGGGAGCTTGACTTGAGTGGGAGCTATGGCAGAAGAAGGGAAGTTCAGGGTGTTTGTTCCATTTGGCAGAAAGTAACTGCGGAGCTCTTTCACGAAGGACTATGATGGAGTTGTTAGGTGTGACACCGAAGACGGTAAATATTTTTTGGGTGCTATGCAACGAGAGCGGAAGGGCCCTGGTTTCTCACCATTGTGGCAAGAAGGGGCACCTGAAAAAGGATTGTTGGTCTCGGGATAGAGATGGAGGAGAAAGGTCAGATGTGAATCTAATGAGTGAAATTCTGACACTTTCTGATACGGTTGGTCTTGACATTGACGTTGGAGGACCAGAGAGTTCTCAAGTAGTGGGAACTGGGAGACATGTCTAGGAAGATGGACATGGCTCAAGATTTAATGTATGATTTTTTAGGATGGAACACATAATATGGTTATAGTTTTGGATCATTGCAACCTTAAGTCCTTAAGTTGGAAGGTAATTCCACACTCGAGGAGTGTGCTTTCAAAGCTAGTGGCAAAGCCATATTGTGTGTGTGCATGCTATGGATCATCCATAGTATGTAGATCTTGCCATGGTGGTGATGTTTGATTCACCATGATATAAAGTAATTATGAGGATGTTATTATCACTGATTTGTGGTAGAGATATTGTGTGTTGCTTGTTGGTCACAGATGAAAGTGCACATGGTTGACACTAGTGGCGATGGTTCAAAGCATGGTTACAACAATTTGGAGGAGTTGACATTCCTTGTTTGGCTTGAAGATATTCTTTGGCGGATGCAGCAGTGGTAGAGTTGTTGTGGATCAGTCTCCAAGTGGGAGATTGTTAGGTTGTGGAGTCTGATCTCGGCTAAATATGGATAAAACAGTTATTTGTTCCTTAACTGGACTGTAGATGACCAATCCCGAACTAGAGGTGGAAAAGGAAAAGTTAATTTTAGGATTGGCTAAAATTAACCTTTTTCTAATTGTAAACTTTCTAAGTTTGAAGTAGGCCTTAAGTGGGGATTGGGTTAATTATAGGATGCTTATTTTAGCATGCATGTAACTGGTTTCCTTATTTATGTAATACCTTCGGTAGAGAGGATTGTAAGTTTGAACTAGGCCTTAAGTGGGGATTGGGTTAATTATAGGATGCTTGTTTTAGCATGCATGTAACTGGTTTCCTTATTTATGTAATACCTTCGGTAGAGAGGATTGTAAGTTTGAACTAGGCCTTAAGTGGGGATTGGGTTAATTATAGGATGCTTGTTTTAGCATGCATGTAACTGGGTTTCCCTATTTATGTAATACCTCTGGTAGAGAGGATTGTATCTTGTTTATGGGAAGTGCATAGGATTGTGCATTCCTGTAGAGAGATCAGGAAGCTTGGTGTAGAGCTTGATGCAAGGGTGTTTGCATGTTGAATTACTGTTAGAGTAATTGTGTGGAGATGTTGGTGTTTTGAAGAGGAATTTGCAACTGGTTGTGTTGCAGGATTACTCCCTTCAGATATTGTATTGGTGTTAATGCAAAAGATTGGTATTTCTTGGTGGATGTAACCCACACTGGGTGAACCACATTATATGTCATGTTTTCTCTTGTCTTGCTTGTTTATTATTGCTCTTATGTATTTTATATTTTATGTAGTGAATCCTAACAATTGGTATCAGAGCAAGTTTGAGATTCAGGATTGAGTGGGAGCTTGACTTGAGTGGGAGCAATGGCAGAAGAAGGGAAGTTCAGGGTGTTTGTTCCATTTGGTAGAAAGTAACTACGGAGATCTTCGTGAAGGACCGTGATGGAGCTATTAGGTGTGATGCCGAAGACGATAAAGATTTTCTAGGTGCTATGCAGCAAGAGTGAAAGGGCCCTGGTTTCTCACCATTGCAGCAAGAAGGGACACCTGAAAAAGGATTGCTGGTCTCAGGATAGAGATGGAGGAGAAAGGTCAGATGTGAATCTAATGAGTGAAATTTTGACACTTTCTGATATGGCTGGTCTTGACATTGACGTTGGAGGACCAGAGAGTTCTCAAGCAGTGGGAACTGGGAGACATGTCCAGGAAGATGGACATGGCTCAAGATTTATTATATGATTTTTTAGGATGGAACACATAATATGGTTATAGCTTTGGATCATTGCGACCCCAAGTCCCTAAGTTGGAAGGTAATTCCACACTCGGGGAGTGTGCTTTCAAAGCTAGTGGCAAAGCCATATTTTGTGTGTGCATGCTATGGGTCATCCATAGTATGTAGATCTTGCCATGGTGGTGATGTTTGATTCACCATGATACAAAGTAATTATGAGGATGTTATTATCATTGATTTGTGGTAGAGAGATTGTGTGTTGCTTGTTGATCACAGGATAAAAGTGCGTGGATGACACTAGTCTAGTGTGATGGTTCAGAGCATGGTTACAACAATCTGGAGGAGTTGACATTCCTTGTTTGGCTTGAAGATATTCTTTGGCGGATGCAGCAACGATAGAGTTGTTGTGGATCAGTCTCCAAGTGGGATATTGTTAGGTTGTGGAGTCCGATCTCGACTAAATATGGATAAAATAATTATCTGTTCCTTAACTGGACTGTAGATGACCAATCTCGAACTAGAGGTGGAAAAGGAAAAGTTAATTTTAGGATTGGCTAAAATTAACCTTTTTCTAATTGTAAACTTTCTAAGTTTGAAGTAGGCCTTAAGTGGGGATTGGGTTAATTATAGGATGCTTGTTTTAGCATGCATGTAATTGGTTTCCTTATTTATGTAATACCTTCGGTAGAGAGGATTGTAAGTTTGAACTAGGACTTAAGTGGGGATTGGGTTAATTATAGGATGCTTGTTTTAGCATGCATGTAACTGGTTTCCTTATTTATGTAATACCTCTGGTAGAGAGGATTGTAAGTTTGAACTAGGCCTTAAGTGGGGATTGGGTTAATTATAGGATGCTTGTTTTAGCATGCATGTAACTGGGTTTCCCTATTTATGTAATACCTCCGGTAGAGAGGATTGTATCTTGTTTATGGGAAGTGCATAGGATTGTGCATTCCTGTAGAGAGATCAGGAAGCTTGGTGTAGAGCTTGATGCAAGGGTGTTTGCATGTTGAATTACTATTAGAGTAATTATGTGGAAATGCTGGTGTTTTGAAGAGGAATTTGCAACTAGTTGTGTTGCAGGATTACTCCCTTCAGAGATTGTATTGGTGTTAATGCAAAAGACTGGTGTTTCTTGGTGGATGTAACCCACACTGGGTGAACCACATTATATGTTGTGTTTTCTCTTGTCTTGCTTGTTTATTATTGCTCTTCTGTATTTTATATTTATGTAGTGAATCCTAACAATTGGTATCAGAGCAAGTTTGGGATTCAAGATTGAGTGGGAGCTTGACTTGAGTGGGAGCTATGGCAGAAGAAGGGAAGTTCAGGGTGTTTGTTCCATTTGGCAAAAAGTAACTACGGAGCTCTTTCATGAAGGACTGTGATGGAGTTGTTAGGTGTGACACCGAAGACGGTAAAGATTTTTTGGGTGCTATGCAGCAAGAGCGGAAGGGCCCTGGTTTCTCACCATTTTAGCAAGAAGGGGCACCTGAAAAAGGATTGCTAGTCTTAGGATAGAGATGGAGGAGAAAGGTCATATGTGAATCTAATGAGTGAAATTTTGACACTTTCTGATATGGCTGGTCTTGACATTGACGTTGGAGGACCAGAGAGTTCTCAAGCAGTGAGAACTAGGAGACATGTCTAGGAATATGGACATGGCTCAGGATTTAATGTATGATTTTTTAGGATGGAACACATAATATGGTTATAGTTTTGGATCATTGCGACCCTAAGTCCCTAAGTTGGAAGGTAATTCCACACTTGGGGAGTGTGCTTTCAAAGCTAGTGGCAAAGCCATATTGTGTGTGTGCATGCTATGGGTCATCCATAGTATGTAGATCTTGCCATGGTGGTGATGTTTGATTCACCATGATTCAAAGTAATTCTGAGGATTTTGTTATTATCATTGATTTGTGGTAGAGAGATTGTGTGTTGCTTGTTGGTCACAGGTGAAAGTGCACATGGTTGACACTAGTGGCGGTGCAAAGCATGGTTACAACAATTTGGAGGAGTTGACATTCCTTGTTTGGCTTGAAGATATTCTTTGGCGGATGCAGCAACGGTAGAGTTGTTGTGGATCAGTCTCCAAGTGGGAGATTGTTAGGTTGTGGAGTCCGATCTCGGCTAAATATGGATAAAATAGTTATCTATTCCTTAACTAGACTGTAGATGACCAATCCCAAACTAGAGGTGGAAAAGGAAAAGTTAATTTTAGGATTGGCTAAAATTAACCTTTTTCTAATTGTAAAATTTCTAAGTTTGAAGTAGGCCTTAAGTGGGGATTGGGTTAATTATAGGATGCTTGTTTTAGCATGCATGTAACTGGTTTCCTTATTTATGTAATACCTCCGGTAGAGAGGATTGTAAGTTTGAACTAGGACTTAAGTGGGGATTGGGTTAATTATAGGATGCTTGTTTTAGCATGCATGTAACTGGTTTCCTTATTTATGTAATACCTCCGGTAGAGAGGATTGTAAGTTTGAACTAGGCCTTAAGTGGGGATTGGGTTAATTATAGGATGCTTGTTTTAGCATGCATGTAACTGGGTTTCCCTATTTATGTAATACCTCCGATAGAGAGGATTGTATCTTGTTTATGAGAAGTGCATATGATTGTGCATTCCGGTAGAGAGAACAGGAAGCTTGGTGTAGAGCTTGATGCAAGGGTGTTTGCATTTTGAATTATTGTTAGAGTAATTGTGTGGAGATGTTGGTGTTTTGAAGAGGAATTTGCAACTGGTTGTGTTGCAGGATTACTTCCTTTAGAGATTGTATTGGTGTTAATGCAAAAGGATTGGTATTTCTTGGTGGATGTAACCCACACTGGGTGAACCACATTATATGTCGTGTTTTCTCTTGTCTTGCTTGTTTATTATTGCTCTTATGTATTTTATATTTATGCAGTGAATCCTAACAATTGGTATCAGAGCAAGTTTGGGATTCAGGATTGAGTGGGAGCTTGACTTGAGTGGGAGCAATGGCGGAAGAAGGGAAGTTCAGGGTGTTTGTTCCATTTGGCAGAAAGTAACTGCGGAGCTCTTTCGCGAAGCACTGTGATGTA
>JAQPPZ010009557.1:0-27253 GCA_028583015.1 Wollemia nobilis
ACATCCATAACTCATGCCTCTTATAGTCGACACTACATCTCTCTTTATATAATATTTTATGGGTTAGTAATCCACCACATTAAGTATGAGAGGTCATCCTTATGAAAATATGACGTTTCACTTTCCATGAGTTACAAATTGTATGTTAAATGATAATTACATAGATATGTAATATCTTTTTGTATTGTATCCCCTATTGACGTGTCAACATTGTAATATTTTTTGAATAGGCAAAACAAAATTCCCAAACATAAAGGCATGACCTTGAAAATATTGTTAGGCCACATGCCTAGATTATTCATTTCCCTTGAAAAAATTGTTTTACTGCATCAAATTTTAATATTACATGTGAAAATTGTTTTTTTATCTAATTATTTGTGAGTCATTATCTTTGGTGATCAAGTCATTATATCTTGACCACTTTGCATATAGATGGGCTATTTTCAAATATTCTTAGTCCATGTATCAATATTTTAGCCCTTATCCATTATTTCTAAACTATCTAGATTTATTTATTCAATGTTCATATTTTTTGCTACTATAAAAGTGTCCAAAATAAGTTCAACCTTGAAGATTGAATGGAAACCAATTTAATATTGAATATTCAACTTGAAAGTATTTTATTCCAATTTTTTGGTGATGGTGTATGGTTATATCAAATAGGTATGTTCTTCCTACGATTTCCTACAAGTCTCTACTTTTAAATATAAAATCATTTTTTATCTCTATCCTTGAATCGATGTGGGATACAAAGCTTTTTATTGTGTTTCTTTTATTTCTAATTTATATTCTCCAATAGTTCATGGAATTTTTGTTGGATATGTTTAATCTATTCTTGAAATAATTATTGTAGACAACTAATTTTGACATTCCCAATTGCATTAGCCCTAAGAAAATACAACAAGCATCATACCAGCAATCAATCATCCCAACCCAAGCAATCCAAATACTATATTAGGCCATTTATAAAAATGGAATAAGCTTACAAAAGTGCTAGTCACACTTTTTTTCAACTATGGAAATTTTTAAAACTTGCATTTTTGGTCATTTGACCAGTCAAACTAACTGTTACATGAATCCGAGTTTGTAAAAGTTATGCATTGTACATCAACAAAAGAGATTTGAGAAAAGTTGCAAAAAACATATGAGGGAGACAAAAATGTTAAAATGGTAAAATTACAAAATCATAAGAAAACATTTGAAGATCTAAAGATGAAGTATGATGAGGATATTTATACATACTTAATTCATGTGGATGATGTTGTTAACTCCATGCAAGGACTTGGGTTTAAAGTTGAAGAAACATATGTTTGTTAAAATATTTTAAGGTCACTCCCTAAAAGGTATAGTGAAAAGTTTCAGCCATAGAAGAAATAAAAGATATTGAAACTTTGACAAGGGATGAGTTACATGGAACACTCATAGCTTTTGAGATAATAATAGTAAAGGATCCTATCCCCAAGAAAGAAGCAACTTTCAAAGCTACAAAGAAGACAAAGTATAAGAAGTCATATGTAGGTAATGAGTTATACAGTGATGAAGAAGCAAACTATAGTAGAAGGAACAAGGATGCAAGAATGTATAAAGGTACAAAAATAGTTAAGTATTTCAAATGTGGTAAATATGGTCACTATGCATCTGATTGTCCGAAAGTTGGAAATAGTAGTGATGATGAGAAATAGGATCACAAGAATAGGAAAACAAGAAAATATAAGTATCAAAATAAAAGCAGGGATGGACAAGGCAAGCAATGAAAGGATTTTTTCCAATGTTATAAGAAGATTTTTTATGTAGATAAGGTAGGAAAGAGTTCAAGTGATAGTGATGGGATGTCCTCAAATAATGAAGAAGAAGAAATTCTATTTCTAACAGTAGAAAAAAAATATGTTAAGAAAAAGGTAAAAAGGGAACCAATAATTCTCAAGTGTTTTAGGTGTGGTAATTTTGATCATTTTAAAGATACTTGTACAAGGAATGGGTTCAATTTTAGTGAATATGAATATGAATATGCTCTTGAAGGTCCAGAAGAAGAAAATATTTTTATGGCAATAGAAGAATAAGGAAGTGCTCCTAGTGGAAATGAATCATAAAAGAATGAACATGACAAAGAATTATAAGATGAAATGGAAGGAGAAGTTTATCTTGAGGGTGAGCTTATTTCTTCTCTTAATGAATTGAGAAAGGTAAGAAAACAGAACTCAAAGCTAAATATTCAATTTCAGGAATGTGCTGAAGAGAAAGGAAAGCTTATAGAAGATCTAACCAACTCAATAGCTAAAACAAGAATATTTAAAGAAAATTTATAGGTAAAGGTTTTAAAATGTGAAATATTAGAGCATGAGGTAGCTTCACTAAGGAAGGTAGTAAAACATTCTAAATATAAGCTACACAAGTTTGGAAGAAGCTCAAAGACCTTGGTTACGATTATCAAGGTACAAATATCTTCATCAAACAAAAGAGGAATTGGTTTTGAAGAGGAACATAGAGAACCAAGAGAGGAGTAAATCTCAAGCTCCAAAGAAGAAGAAGCTTCAGAAGAAGAGAGTGTAAGAGAGAGTAAGAATTATGAGGGTAAGTTGGACAATAGGAATTTCAACAAGGAAAGGAACAATGCACAAATAAGGAATAGATGGAATAGGAAACATCACATGGAAGAAGAGGCTAAAATACCAATGGGATCAAGGTAAGATTTATTCAATGGATGTTGCTTCTCATGTCACAGGTTTGGATACAAGGCTATGCAGTGTAGGACACATGAAAAATAGGGACATGGTTTCTCCAATGAAAATTTTAGAAGTGAACATCTCTTTCAAGGGTATTGATACTCTTGTAATTAGTTTGGTCATAAGGCAGTAAATTGTAGGGTTCATGATAGGAATGGATTTTGCTTCACCAAGAGGAACTTCAAGATAGTTGCACCTTCAAGGAACTACAATATTAAGTGTTATAAGTGTAATAATGTTGGACATGTGGCTAAGTGGTGTAGAACATAATTTCTAGAGACAAGAAGGAATAGGAATACTAAGAAGAATTAGAAGGATCAATTGTGGAAGAATGTGGACAAAGGTAAAGAGTAGTGTATGCTGGGAGTAAAGATACTCCCACCCCAAAACTAACCACCTCAAAGAGAGGAGGTGGGGAGTGGGATGAGCTAAGAGTCTTATATTTAGCTCCAAGACCCAAAGGTGGCCCTTTGCCATTGATGACAAAGGGGAAAATATTTGAGTTAGGGGGAGAGCATCCATTCAGGGGGAGCAATTTCTTAGGGGAAGAAAAACTAAAAAGGTAAAAGAAATGGTTAAAGTAAAAAGGGTTGCCATCAATGAAAAATGGAGATATTATTGGAAATTTAAGTAGGTTTTGTTGTCATTGATGTCAAAAGGTTTGGTGTCTAGTTTTGTCATTATTAATTTTATCAGATTGTGTTTTACAAAAGGCAAGGAAGTATTTAAAAGGTATAGGATATAATATTTATTTTAAATATTATATGCCTAAAGAGTCCTAAAAGATTGAAGACCCAAGGAAGAAGAAACAGGTCTAAAAGGAAATAATAATATTATAATTTTTAATATTATAATATTCCCGGCACAAGGTTGAGGTGAAGAAAAATGAGATCCAAGGAGTCATTAAAAAAAAAATCCTTGAAAAAACTCATTTGGCATATTTTACAGGTTATTATTTAATTTATTTAAATTAAAATACTTTAACCATAGGTTAAAATTTTAATTTGAATAAATATTAAAGGTGTCAAAAGTCTAAGTTTAAAATTTGAATTAAAAAATGAAAGCCGACATGTTGGAGTGCATAGAAAAAGGTATAAAAGGGAGCAATATTTTTTATTTCATTTATCCATGCAAATTTGTATGCTTAAAGTAAAAGAAATTTAAGCACTGCTGAAGAGGAGAGAAAATAATTCACATTTTTTTTAAAAGGGGAGAATTCATGATAAACCCTAGTGGAGCGCCAAACATTTTCCAAAGCGCTTGGTAGCACAAGTGGTGATCGACGGCTGGTTAAGGCATTTGTGCAAGGCAGGTTAGGGGTTCGATTCGCGTCCCCTTAATTTTGAATGTGGGAAGAGTTTTGATTAATTTTGAATCACTAAAAAGCAAGGGATAAAGTGAATATTGTGCACTTAAGGTTTTTTTTTTGGCGTGTAGCCAAAAAATATCCTAGCCTTGGGCTAGAGCACTACGAAAATGATAGGTTTTGGGTTCGAGTTTGGACACATTCATTGAGGGCACTAATTTTTGAAGACGTGGGCAATCGTTTGAGGTAGATGATTGATTTAATTTTTTCCAAGGTGTGAATAGCGCTAGGGGGCCACGTGATAGTTGTGAAGGTGCCTAAGGCCAAGTGATTAATTTTTGCTAAAGTGAAATATAGGGAGTCATAAGGTTGTTTGATATTTTAATTTTTAATTTTTAATTAGCATTATAAATAAATATTGGGTTTTAAAAGTATTTTCAAAGGAGTTTTATTGTTTATGAATTGAATATTATTTTTGTGAAGATTGAAGATATAAGGTGTTAGAAAGGAAATTAATTGTGTTGAATGTTATTGTGTGAATATTGGGTTTATAAAGTTTTTCAAAGGAGTTTGATTGTTTATGAATTGAATATTATTTTTGTGAAGTTTGGAGATTATAAGGTGTACTTGAGAGTTAATATTTTTGTATGGTGAAATATTTATTGGGAAATATTTGAATGGATATTTTGAGATAAATTGTTGCTATCTAACCTTGAAAGTGGCAAAGAGGATTTAATTGTGATTGAGATAGGTTTTGAAGACATATATCAAAAAAAATAAAAGGTATAGGCACATCTTCCTTGTGAGTGAAATATTGTTGAATTGAATGTTGTAAAATGCAAAGTTGGAGTGAAAAGGATTGTTTGATAAGAATTGTTAGAAATATTTGAGTGAGCCTTCATGTGCATGATTAGGATTTGTAAAATATCATGAGTATCATTATTATGTGAGATTGAGAACTATATTGAGCTAAGGTTTGTGAAAGATCATGAGTATCATTGTTATGTGAGATTGAGAACTATCTTGAGTTAGGGTTTATGAAAGAACATGAGTATCATTGTTATATGAATCTAGAATCACCTTGAGTCAAGGTTTGAGTTCCATAGTGTGAGTTATTGGAAGTATAGTGAAACACTTTGTTAGGGTTTGTAAGAAAGTTGTGTTTCATTGAGTGAATGGTTGAATGAAGTTGGTTGACCATTATTGATTGAAAGCATTGGAGTGATATTTGAAGTTTTATGAAATAAATTATACTTTATTTCTAAATGGATTTGAAAGAGAGTTTGAAAGTTATAGAGTAATTTGTGAGTATGAAATATATTGAGTCTCTTACCATTATATATGTTTCTATGGTTAAAAAATATTCTAAGTGAAACTTGTTTGTGTGATTGAAGAGGTTTTTTGAAAGAGATTAAGTTGAGTTTGATATGCAAATATTGTAATTATTTGAGTAAGATTTTGTGAAAGCTTGTGATCCGATTTGAGTAAATCCTAGAGTGGACTTAAGGAAAGAGTTGAGTAAGCTTTTGTGAAAGCTTAAGAAAAAAATTGTGTGAGCTTTTGTGAAAGCGTGCAAGTAGATTTGAGACAAGTCTTGGTGAAGACTTGAGAGCATATTTGAGACATGTCTTAGTGAAGACTTGTTGAGCAGATTGGACAAGTTCTAGGGATGACTTTTTGGATAGATTTGAGACAAATATTAGTGAAGAATTATTGAGAAGACTAGACAAGTTCTAAGGAGGACTTGTTGTACAGATTTGAGGCAAGTCTAGTGAAGACTTGTTGAGTATATTTGACAAGTTCGAGAGAGGACTTGAGAGCAGATTTAAGGTAAGTCTTGGTGAAGACTTGTTGAGAATATTGGAAAAGTTCTATAGAGGAATTGAGACTAAATTTAAGTTAAGTCTTGGTGAATACTTGTTGAGTAGATTGGACAAGTTCTAGAGAGAAATTATGGATAGATTTGAGGTAAGTCTTTGTGAAGACTAGTTGAGCATATTGGACAAGTTCTAGGGAGAACATGTGGACATATTTGAGGTAAATATTGGTGAAGATTCGGTTGAGCAGATTGAGCAAGTTCTTGAGAGGACTTATATATAGATTTAAGATAAGTCTTTGAGAAGACCTGTGAGAATATTTGTTGATTGATTTGTTCAAGATTTGTGTTAAGGCTTGGGGCAGATATAGTAGATATGATTTGTGATTAGATCAAGATTTTTGTTAAGTCTTGAGAATATATTTGAGGATAGAGTTTGGTGTAGATTTGAGGGCAATTTTTTTCTAAAATAGAGATAGACTTGTGAGCATATTTGTGTTAGACTGAGGATAGTTTTGAGTGCAAATTTGAGATAGATATTGAGCAGAGCTAAGAGAAAGCTTTGGAGGTAATAGAGTAGGGGACAATAGTCTCTAGTGGATGCATATCCATTAGCCAGGGTAGTGAGGATAGAGGTATTTTGAGTGAGGACAAAGGTCTTCAGTGGAGAGATATCCACAAGCTAGTGTAGTGGAGGCAGTAGTCTTCTAGAAGTTCACCAACCAGAGCAGAGGAGTAGGAGTTCTCTTGTGGATAGAGATCCACAAACCAGTAGAGGGGAAAGAGTTATCATATGGATAGATATCCATAAACTTGATTAGGGGATTGGTGTCTCCTTTGGACATATGTCCATAAATATTGTAATAGACAAGTATTCCCAAGAGATTTGTTGAGAAAAGTTTAGTGAAAGACTTTCTCCATGTAAAATCCCACATTAGTTGAACCACATGAAATTGATGTCTCTATTTTGTGTTATTATTTGTGCATTGCTTTGATTATTGTTGTTGATATTACCGTTGATATATTATATAATATTGTTTTATAAAGAAAAATTAAAAGTTGGGCTTATACTATTCACCCCCGCTCTCAATATAAGCTTATGTTCTTGAAGAACATTGTTTGTGGTTACTTGATTATATAAATAAGTTATAATAGTTTGTTGATTTTTCATATTAGGCATCATTCAATTCTAGTTTGGATACATGGCTCCTACTAATGGGTTCAAAATGGGAAGGTTTTGTGTAAGGGATTAGTTTGTCATTGATATTTGGTTAGAAGCTTCTTGTTGTCCAAGTGAAGGTATTTGATTGATATTGAGGTATTAATTGTTGCTCAACTAAAATAGACTCACTATATATCATGGTAAGGATGTGATTTGAGGGTCTCTCCTCAAAAACATAGAATTCAATTGTTCTAAAGCTCTAACATACATTTGGATGGTTTCTTGCTCTATAAGTATGTAAGGGGATATCAATTGGGTGTATATTTTATGGAACCTAGTGTTGAATAGTATTATGAATTTGATAGGCTTTCTATAGATAGATCCAAACAACTTATATACCATAATTGGGTCAACAAGTAATCTAAAATGGATGATAAATATTATCTCTAATTGAGCCTAGGACCTAATGGATCCTGAAGGTAAGTTGATATACCAATCATATGCAAACTCATCCAATGTATGCATAAACATACTATAGATAATATCCTTATATTTAATCTATAAATGAATTAAGGCATCTTTGTATGCTTGCATATGATCGTCTACTAATATTGTTCCATCATTCCTATATCAAGGGATGTATATTTCAACATTCTAAGGCATATGATGTGCAAGCCTTGATATGTTAAAAGGGTTTCTTACCACTAACCATGGAGCAAGAGCTACCATTGGTGCACTTTGGGGTATGGCAAAAGTATTAAAAAAAGGATAATAGATCTAGGAGAACTTTTGTCAATCAAAGGAGTATTTGATCTGCCTTTATCAACTTTGAGTCTTCTACATGGAGAAAGACAAAGAAACTCAATACCTCCTATAGATGACTTGGACCTAGTGATGATGAATTTAGGTTCCAACTTTAATAGTCAATATGTGTAATATAAACAATTCATAAAGAAAATCTAGGTTTAATGATCCTCCTTATAGATTTGGTTTTGTTGAGTGTGCAAATGACACATTGCAAAAGGTAAGGTAACATACTTGGAAGAAATATATGTTCCCTCTTGAAAGGAAAATATTTCCCCCATGTTTTTGGTACGTTAGGTCTTAGTCAATGCAAATGAACTCAGAGGTTGTTGATAGCTACTCTCTTAAGGGATCTTTGTTGGTTATGACTCAAAATAAATTTCTCGGGCACAATGATTTAGAACCAAACACTTAACTATATAAAAATAATTCCACCACATTGGTATCATAATGTAATAATTTGTGTGGAATTAAATGATAGCAAATTGGAATTAGTATTCATTGTATTAATTGGTTTGCAACTTAAATAATTTTCAATTTGGCACAATAGACAACCATCTTGAAACATTAAACTACAACTAAATTCTAATCTAAATAATTTTCAAAGAAATATCAAAGCTCAAAAGATAAGAGAAAATAAAAAAAACAAGTCAATATTGTCCTAAACTCTAGCTCCAATTCGATAAAGTCACAATTATTATTTAAATCAATCCAAACCTAACTAGTATTCACACAACCTAAAGTCAAATATGGTGCAATATTCAAAGGAGAAAAACACTATGAAATAATTTTAATACAACCGCCATCAACATATGTAAATTGAATCCAAAATTTTTCAAAATCCTTGCATTATAAAGATATGCATTGAGTACATTTGTTTTAGACATGCCCACTCTAATGGATTACAAAAATAGAGCTCAAAAAACAATAGCAAACTTGGTTTATAAAAACAACCATCCAACTACATTCAAAAAATGCAAATATATAATAAAGTTAAAGGTCTAGATAATAGATGGTTTCGGGCCATTATAATAGATTAGTGAGACATTGTGCTTTGGCATCCACTACATAGATATAACCTTTGATTATTATACCATTGAATGTGGTGTTTTTAGCAGTATGGTCTATTTTTTATAACTTCTAAGTCTTGTATAGGGATAATGCAAGACCCTTTTGCTTTTATTGAGATATTCTAACTTCATTTAATACCTATATTCTAGCAACAATGTGTCCATAGAAAGGGAACCCCATTGTAGACAAAATATGATTACAAGGACTAGTAATGTACTTGAGAGAGGTTCTCACTATTTTTGGTGAATACCTAAGAAATAATAAATAGTAAATATAAGTGTACATTTGGATAGATTAGTACAATTATTGGGGTAACCACTAAGAATAAATATACTTACCTTTGTAATGATTAAATATTTAGTAACAAGCATTAATGATTTTTAAAAATCTTTAATAGGAATTAATTGCATCAACATACACTTTATGTTGATCTAAGGTTGTATTCCATTAAAAGAGAACAATTTTGGATGTCTATAGTGACATAGATAATATATATGATGCTATTACTAAATTGGATGATAGAGTAACATGATTATAGCTAGAAGATATAAGTATCCATATCCTTAGTGATGATATTGTCATACAATTTTCAAATTAAATATTTTATATTCATTTAGACCTTCAATAGGACATGGATAAAGGTGGTTTGTGCTCCTCTATGAATTAAAAATTCTATTTTTTTAAAATAGAGTGGTTTTAGTTGCTCTTAATGCATATTGTATGATCTTTATGATGTTTTGAGTGGACTCAAAATATGTAGAATAGCACTTTGTAGCTTCAGTTATGTTTTTATGTGATCCGAATTCCTCTTGGTTCTATGATATTTTAACTAGGTCTGAAATCTTCTTAATTATATCATGATCATGTGTAAACTAATATTCATGATGGAGTTATAGAAGGATTGAATCTTAACAAAGGAGTTGTCATATGGTAATATAATGTGTTAGTGATTGGAAATACAACAACATGGAATATCAAATATTTCATGAAATATGGAGACTATAAATTCTCATATACTATTGATCCACATCATGCACTCCAAAATGCATTCTATTCATAATGGCTTATGAGGTAGCAATAAGTATATTAAATATTAATAAACCTTTCCTAGGAATAAAATGAATTAGCATCACTATCATGTTGAAGCTTGATGATATACCACTAATAGAAACCTACTTTGAGTAGATTTAGTAATGTTTTTGGTAGGTTAAAATTATATTAAAAGTGGGTTTTGAAAGGACCCCAAAACCATTTTACAACAGTTCAACTGACCAAACCAAAGGTCAAGAAAAAATAATTTAAAATAAAATAGTGCCTTTAAAATGGAGAAAGAGTGGTGATGACTAATTCTCCAATATGGATCTTAAGGTTTTAATTATACCCAAACAAGTTGATTCTCTATTGTGTCAATGTATCTAGGATGATGTTTTTGATAATAGAGACATAAATATAATTGGTAGATGATTGTTTTGTAATTTGATCATATTTTTGTCTAAGTGTCTTTCCTTCTAGTGATTTTTTATTCTCATATTATGAGCATTGTATGACCAAATATTCAATAATGAATTCTATTTAAATTATTGAACTCTAACAACATATTTTATAAGTGGTAACAATAAGGAGTGGTGAATACAAAGATAAGAGCATATAACATCAATTTTTTTTACATAAATAGATATTATAATTTCTTTAATATAAATAACATATATCATAAATCCTCTCAATCTAGATCCAATTTTGAAACCATGGATGATATTTATTCAATACAAATATGGTGATAGGGTTTCAAACATTTTGTATAAGGATCAAGAAGAATATACAAATGGAATGTAGATTTGTTTACAAGTATACAAGACATTGATCATAGGATGAAGTTGAATAGAAATATAATAACAATAATTATTTTGAGGGGATCCATAGATATTCTAATTTGATAGTTTAATAGCTTAGGATATTACACAACAAAAAGTGTATATAATGTAAAACACCCAAAAAACCTAGGTGTTATAGGTGAGTTTGAGAGGAGAGGGAAATCCTCCAAAGCAGGTCCCAGGTTCGAATAACCACCCTACCAAAAATTTGAATTGGGTACTGTTGAAACAAAATTTGCCTTGGGTTGTTTAGTTGCGCCTTATATTTTGTCAACATTGAAAATACGAGAAGGTTTGAGACTGGTTATTATATAAACATATACTAGCTTTAACCAGGTCTAAAAATATAAAGTATTTTCTGGGTCTATACCTTCGGACGGAGTCACCAGGTGATTGGGTTTTTGATTCTAAATATTAGAGGCAAAAAACCAAACCTTCTAAAAATAATGTGGGATTTAGGGTCCCACCGGACGTGCCAAAAACTGTTGGAACAAAATCTGCCTTGGGTTGTTTAGTTGTGCCTTAGATTTTGTCAACATTGAAAAGATGAGAATGTTTGAGACTTTTTGCCTAATCTCCAGAGAAGGCTGGATCCTTGAAGTTTTTTATGGAAAAAGGGGAAGGAAGTAATACTGAAAGAGAGGGAAATATAGCCGAAGCTAGATCTAATATATGGTGTAGATTAGACAACAACGAAGACATATTTACTTACTTCTATCCAAAGCATTTAAACACATTTCCATGCAAAAATTATATAATTTCATATATGATTTCTAATATTTCATTTAACATATATTAGATTCTCATTCCAACAATATGATTTATGTATTGTGAAAGTTCAGATATAAGAACAAACTCAATTTATAATTCAATATTGTAAGTAGAAATAAAGAACATCAATACATACACTTGCACGATATGAACCAGAAGCCAATGGGAAGTGATTTTATTGCTTGTATTCAAAGTACATGCATTCAGTCTTGTAAACATCCAAGAGCCGACCCTTTTTCTGGAGTCGCTCACCCCTATATATACCCTAAAAGAGTATCTTTTTCTAAGCACATCTTACTATTTTACAAGAAATCATCTATAGTTTCTAATAATACACAACAAGTCTTCTATGAATTAGATATCTTCTTTGCAGATTAGATTCTAGATGAGCCTATCACATTTTCAATCATCTAGCAAGCCTGCTCTATCCTAGATTTTTGATAATCATGTCAGAAATTACTTCTTGGTGTCAGTGCATTCCTTTTATTGCCAAAAATACATTTTATTTCTTTACAGCTAGTGCATTGCGAAATCGTGACATTCTTTCCTTGCTTTGCTCTTTTGCCGCCTCCAGCCATGAAAATGAGAGATGTCACGAAATCGTGACATCCGTATCTTGCTTTGCTCTTCTGCCGCTTCTAGCCGCGAAAATGAGACATGTCATGAAATTATGACATCTTTATGTCTTTTCCTTCATTTCTTCTAGGTGGTCGTGAAAATGCGACATGTCGCAAAATCGTGACATTATTTCCTTGCTTTGCTCTTTCTCTTCTCTTTTGGCCATGAAAATGCAACATGTCGTGATATCACGACACTTTTATTTCGTGTCCTTTCTCTTATCTTTTGGCCCCAAAAATGCAACATGTCGCGATAGTGTGACACTTTTTCTTTCTTGTTCTTTCTCTTCTCTTTTGGTCGTGAAAATGCAACATGTCGTGATATCATGACACTTTTGCCTCCTTGCTCCCTTCTGTTGCTCTTGGCCATGAAAATGCAACATGTCATGATATCGTGAAAGTTTTTCCTCCTTGCTCTTTCTCTTTGCTTTGGACCGCGAAAATGCAACATGTCACGATATCGTGACACTTTTTCTTTCTTGTCCTTTCTCTTATATTTTGATCGTGAAAATGCAACATGTCACGATATCGTGACACTTTTGCCTCCTTGCTCCATTATGTTGCTCTTGGCCATGAAAATGCAACATGACGTGATATCGTGACACTTTTTCCTCCTTAATATTTCTCTTTGCTTTGGACCACGAAAATGCAACATGTTGCGATATCGCGACACTTTTTCCTCCTTGCGGTGTCTTGCTTTTTCTTTGATATTTAGCATATGGGCCACTTCGGTCTTCTTGGAAAATATGCAAAAAGGTGCATCAGCTATTTTTATGTAGTTACTCACTTTTTTACTAACATTATTGGCACCTTCCAGGGGATTTTTTCCTTGCAAAAATTTTGAACCAGGCTTTTATCCATTGGGAAACGGAGTCAACAATGCAGTTGTAAAAAGAATATTTCAGAGAAAGACAAAGAAAATAGGAAAATACACTTATATTAAAAGTGAACATTACCTCGTCAAAACTCCCTTTATACCTTAGTATCTCTATTCAAAAAAAAATGTCGACTTCTGATTGGCTGTAACTAAAAATTTTTGTTAAGGCCGAAAAATGGTAATATTTACAAATATTGTCTGAATATACTTATATTATACTGTACATATAATTCCTTTTTTGATTTCTGAATAGAAATATAACTTTAGGTGAAATACATTCACCGTGATGGGAAGAACCAATCCATCTTGATCTTTCAACTCGAAAGCATTGAACTGTTTCTCTGAAACAATTTCAAATGGTCCCTCCCAAAAAGCATCAAATTTATCATGGTTATCTATCTTAGCTTTCTTTATATTCCATTTCAAACCAAGTCTCCCACTCTAAATTTTGTGGCAGTTGTCTTTTTGTTGAAACATCCTTCAATATCTGCCATATGCTTCTGATTGTGATTGTATGATTTATCTCTTTGTTCTTCTAACTGTAACAGTTGTATTGATCCTGCAACTGTGTATAGAATTTGGTCAATCTGAGGTAGCGGGTAATGATATTTAAGTGATGCTCTATTTAGATTTTTGAAATCTACAAACAATTTGATATCTCCATTTTTCTTCCTGACTGGTACCAAGTTTTCCACCCAGGTGGAATGTTTAGCAGGGTATACTATTTTAGCTTGAAGGAGTTTTAGCAGATCTTATTTCATCAAATATTCTATCTTCGGATTCACTGTTCTTTGCTTTTGCCTAAAAGGCTTAGCTCCTTCTTCTGATTCTATGGTATGTTGAATAAAATATTTATTGCACACTTTTAGATCACTATACACCCAGGCTATGATGTCAGGGAATTTTTTACATAATTCTCTGATCTGGTTCACTTCCTCTTCTGTACAAGTAATTCCAACCTTAATCATTTTGCCTGGCTCCAACTCTACATATTTGTATCTTCGTTTATCGACCTTGATTTTTTGGCCAACTGCTCTATCATTGTTATCAAACAAGCTTTCAAGGGTGATGAGACCCTTAGGAATATGATTGTTTTTTAACTGAATAATGTCCTCTTCCTCTTCATCTTGTAGATCTCGGTTGGATGAGCAATTCATTTCATGGATTAAGAAATCCAATATCTGTTCATCATTTTCAAAAACTTTCCAAAAAATATTTTTATTAGGCACTGAAGGCCTGTATATAAGTCTAACAGTTTTAGACTTCTGAATAACATTACTTATAGGACAAAAAATAGATCCCACTGAAGCTAACAAATCTGCATGGGTATTCTATTCTCTAGGGATAAAATTTATATTTAGGGCCTCAAATACCTCTAAGAGATCCCACACTTTGTTCTTGTAAGCCTTCAAATAATGTTGTTTACTTATACATTTTTTGGTGACTTGATTCACAATAAGTTTTGAATCTCCATAGATGAGTAACTGTTTGATTCCCAATTTCTCAACCTTTCTTAACCCTAAGCACATGGCCTCATATTATGTTGCATTATTGGAACAACTCCAAGTCAACCTGTAAGAGAAAACCTTTTCCTCTCCGATGGGAGAAATCAAAACTATTTTGGAACCAACTCCATTCTTGCACCTAGCCCCATCAAAGAAAAGCTTCCACAATTGATTCACAAAACCATCCTTTTCTAGGAAGGGTATCAATTTTCTTTTTGGTTTATCAATAGAATAGTTTCCTATATTTGTTTCTATCTTGGCATTAAAATTTTGTAGAGAAAACTTGTCCTCAGCTTGGATCTCTTCTAATGTTTCTTCCATTAGATCTTCTTCTATTGTTTCTTCAGTCATCATATTTACACAGTCAGTTTCACCAATCTTTTCTACATGAAACATAGATGGTTTCTCATTAAAAATCTTGACCTTTCTACCTTTGAAAGGTATCTCCAAATGATAATAATCTAAGGATAAGTATCCTCCTATCTTTACTGTGAACTCTCTGGATAGACACATACCAAAGTAGGGCTCCAAGTCTACGACTACTACCTCTTGTATGACTGTCATCTGAGGCATTTTATGCAGTTGTATGGGAATATCCTTTATCACTCCTATAGTTTTTAATGGAGTACCATCTAAGTATAGGACACCTGTGTTGCTCCTAGTGTACTCCATTCCTATAATATCACATACTGCTTTGGGTATCACAGTGGTAGTAGCGCCTAAATCTATCATGCAGTTGTGGACAACCCATCCTTCCATTTGAAGGGACAAATAAAAGGGTGGTGGTCTATTCTTACTAGTGGCAGACGTCAAGTTTGTTAGAACCATTTTTGAAGATGATGCAGTCCTACCTCCATTTTTCATTGTTCTTAGGGATTCATGTAGGAGATCGATTTGACCTGGGATTTGAAGAGCATCATACATTCTTGCCTTAGAAGGAGTCCTTTTCATTTCCTCTACTATACTGAATGTAGGTGAATCAACTATTCTTTCTATTTCTTTGGAAAAAGTTTCATTATTATTTTTGTATCCCTGGGTAGCTTCAGTTCTTTGCATTTTTGTCAGCGAGGGGAATCTCAACATTTCCCTAGCCTATTCTTGGGTTTCATTTTCCACCGAGGAATAAATTCTTTGTATGTTTCTTGCCCTTGAATTTTGGCTGGAAACTAATATTTTCTTTCTTGAGGGAGACTTCCCTTAGGAATTTCTTTGGGAACTTCCTTGGGAACATGGGAAACATTTAATGGTTGAAGCTCTTTAGGGTCTACTTGCAGTGGTTTCTTACCTGATTTTGTCAAAACTAAAACCTATTCTACTATAGGCATCATGAAGTTGTGGTCCTTCTCTCTAATTATATTTACATGGCCTTTCATTTTTTATTTACTCTTTTCAACTGCTATACTTTATACATAATGCTGGTGTATTATACACAAAATTTCCCCATGTGGATCGTTGCATGTAGTACAACAAAAGTTAGAATCATTGGGAGGCTCCTCGACCTCCACTGTCTCATTTTTATATACCGTGGTCGGTCTCTCTTGTACCCTATTGCTTGATTGTGTTGCATCTCTTATTACCTGAGGGAACCTCCTTGGTAGAAAATTCCTTTCAACCTCTTTTTTTTTAATTGATGGTATATCATTTGCTAGATTTTTCATGGTTTCTAGGATAAGAGTAAGCTTATTATCGGGGACTTGCTGAGGAGGTGGTGCAGGTAATGTAGGTATAGCGGAAATAGGAGGCAATGCCAAAGGAAATTGAGGCATTGGTATTGTAGGTACAGAGGGTGATCCATTCCATCTTGGAAGATCTATGAACTTTGATTCAACAGAGCTAGGAGAAGCAACATGAGTAGCCTAGGGAATATCAAGAAAAATGGGCATTATTGCTTTGGGTGGATACCTTCCAGTGGCTATGAGATCTCTCTTTGCTATATAATATTATTGATAAATGGTAGGGAATGTGAATATTATTGACTGTCATATTATCATACTAATATCTGAATCAAATGATCTCAGATAGTAATATATTGCTTGCTCTTATGTTGGTTTCAATCCTTGAGAAACCCTTTCCTAGGTCCAACTGAAATGGATATTGAAGCCTATATTTTTTTCTTGAGGATTTTTCCTTATGATCGTGAACTGGTTCAATAAGGAAAATGGATCTACATGCTGATTGAATTCATCCACCAACTTTCCAGTGAGCTCTTCCCAGGTGGTAATTGATTGAGGGAGTGCATGATACCAATAGAGCATTTTACCCTTTAGAGAGATAACTAGCAATCTGATCATCACATCCTCCTATGTGATGTTATAGGTTGCAGCCATTGCTACTACATCTAAGCAATGTTCATATGTTGTTTTTCTTGTTCCATCATATGAAGGCAACGCCTTCAATGCTACGCCAGGAATTTGATTATGGGCTGATAACTTTAGTGGACCATTGTGGTTCCATATAATATAATATCATGGTGGAGGATCGGCTATTGTAATTTCTATATTCGTCTAAACTATTGGGGTTGTAGTAACAACTAGAGATGTACAAATGATAGAATATGGCAAAATAGAGGGTATAATGGTGCTATTATTGGTAGTAGGTGGATTTGATCTTGTAGATAAAACTGGATTCACTTTTAAGCTACCAATATGTAACTCGAAGAAATCAATGGGCTCTTCTGAGTTTTTTGATTTGGATCTCGTTATCATATAAACATATACTAGCTTTAACCAAGTCTAAAAAGATAAGGTATTTTCTAGGTCTATACCTTTGAACGGAGTCACCAGGTGATTGGGTTTTTTATTCTAAAGATCAGAGGCAAAACACCAAACCTTGTAAAAATAATGTGGGATTTAGGGTCCCACCGGACATGCCAAAAATTGTTGGAACAAAATATGCCTTGGGTTGTTTAGTTGTGCCTTATATTTTGTCAACATTGAAAAGATGAGAAGGTTTGAGACTTTTTTCCTGATCTCCAGAGAAGGCTGGATCCTTGAAGTTTTTTATGGAAAAAGGGGAAGGAAGTAATACTAAAAGAGAGGGAAATATAGCCGAAGCTAGATCTATTTTATGGTGCAGATTAGACAACAACGAAGATAGATTTACTTACTTCTATCCAAAGCATTTAAACACATTTCCATGCAAAAATTATATAATTTCATATATGATTTCTAATATTTTGTTTAACATGCGTATATATTAGATTCTCATTCCAACAATATGATTTATGTATTACGAAAGTTCATATATAAGAACAAACTCATTTTATAATTCAATATTGTAAGAAAAAATAAAGAACATTAATACATACACTTGCACGATATGAACCAGAATCCAATGCGAGATGTGATTTTATTGCTTGTATTCGAAGTACATGCATTTAGTCTTGTAAACGTCCAAGAGCCGACCCTTTTTCTAGAGTCACTCACCCCTATATATACCATAAAAGAGTATATTTTTCTAAGTACATCTTACTATTTTACAAGCAATCATCTGTAGTTTCGAATAATACACAAGCCTTCTATGAATTAGATATCTTCTTTGCAGATTAGATTCTAGATGAGCCTGTCACATTTTCAATCATCTAGCAAGCCTGCTCTATCCTAGATTTCTGATAATCATGTTAGAAATTACTTCTTGGTGTCAGTGCATGCCTTTGATTGCCAAAAATACATTTTATTCTTTTACAGTTGGTGCATCTTGAAATTGCGACATTCTTTCCTTGCTTTGCTCTTTTACCGCCTCCAGCCACGAGAATGAGACATGTCACGAAATTGCGACATTCATCTCTTACTTTGCTCTTCTACCGCTTCCAACCGCAAAAATGAGACATGTCACGAAATCATGACGTTCATCTCTTGCTTTGCTCTTCTGCCACTTCTAGCCACGAAAATGAGACATGTCACGAAATCGTGACATATTTATGTATTTTCCTTTATTTCTTCTGGGCAGTCACGAAAATGCGACATGTCACAAAATCACAACATTATTTCCTTGCTTTGCTCTTTCTCTTATATTTTTGCCATGAAAATGCAACATATCACGATATCGTGACACTTTTTCTTTGGTGTCCTTTCTCTTCTTTTTTGGCCGTCAAAATGCAACATGTCGCGATATCGCAAAACTTTTTCTTTCTTGTTCTTTCTCTTCTCTTTTGGCAGCGAAAATGCAACATGTCGCGATATCGTGACACTTTTGCCTCCTTGCTCCCTTATGTTGCTCTTGGCCATGAAAATGCAACATGTCGCGATATCACGACACTTTTTCCTCCTTGCTCTTTCTCTTTGCTTTGGACCACAAAAATGCAACATGTCGCAATATCACGACACTTTTTCTTCCTTGCGGTGTTTTGCTTTTTCTTTGATCTTTAGCATATGGGCCACTTCGGTCTTCTTGGAAAATATGCAAAAAGGTGCATCAGTTGTTTTTCTGTAGTTAGTCACTTTTTGACTAACAGTACTCAAAATCCAATTGATAATGTTGGTGCAGGCAAGGCCGGGAGTGACTCCCTGGTGACTTTGATGGTGTAGAACCCCCTGTTCGTGGTATCTCAAATAAAAGCATCTCCGCAAGGAGTTTTTCACTTTAAAAAAATGTAAAGCACCAAAAAATAGGAATATCACAAGAATATGGAGAGATATTTGGGATAGCCCAAGGATTTTTATTCTTTATTTGTCTAGTAGATCGTAGAAGAATTTTATCTTAGATTTACCTTATAAAAAAGGGTTTTCTTGGCCCATCACAATGTGTTCTTTGTAAAATTGAGAAGAAGAGTATAGACCATCGCTCAGGACATTGGACAATAGTATGGAAAATATGGAAATAGATTCTTAATATATTTAGTAAATACATGGTGATTAATGGAAGAATTAAAGAATGGTTAGAGCAATGGTAGAACACTTTTAAAAGTGAGGCTTTACAAACAATATGGGATATATCAAAAGATATAATACTTTGGACTATATGGCTAGAAAAGAATAGAAGAATATTTAAAGCAAAGGAAAGTATTTTAGAGGTAATTAAAAGGAAGGATTTTTTAGCCATAGAGGAGTATAAATCAGGCCTATAAACTCTCATAATCCCTAATCTAGAAGTACAAAACCTTGATAAATGAAGCCAAGTCATCAAACGTAACTATGATGTTGGATATAGGAGAAGCAAAACAAAGCATGAGAATATAAAATGAAAACCATCAGATGTGGAGTTGTTTAAATTAAATTTTTATGGAACATATAAAGGAAATATAATACCAATAGGAGGAAGAGGAACAATTAGAAATAATAGAGATATTTTGTCTTATTACACTTTCAATAGTGGATTTAAGAAAAATAGTGAAGTTAAAGCTTGGGTGGCTTTGGAAGGATTAAATATATGCAAACAAATGAAATGGAACATAGTATGGATGGAATGTCATTCACTCGTAGTAATTAATACAATTTTAGGGAAAATAAAGGATCCATGGAACATATAAAATATAATTATTGAAATATAAGACCTTCCTATAGAGTTTTAAAAAAATAGGTTTACATATAAATTAATCAAAGGAAACAAATGTGCATATAGGATACCCAATGGAGGGATTTTAATTTAGGATCACGAAGTTAAATTCTCTTTTCCTTGTTTAGAGTAAGTAGTAAGTTTAGCTGAAGATGACAAGAAAATGTTGACTGCCCGGTTCAAATGATTAAGATTTACTTTAATATTTTCCATTGGTAATATTTGATTTATTTTTTAACATTAATATATTTTCATATAAAACATTTATTACAAAATTTTGGTTGCACTTATGCTTTAGGAAAGAAATTAGCAATCCAAATATGGTAAAGTGGACTAGTGATGTATTGTAAATAGTACTATATTAAGATGCAATGCATAGGAAATAGAGGTGTATATTTGGTTTTGTGAAGGTTACTATAGGAAATGTTAATAAGGATACTAAATTCTGGAATATTTGTATTCACATAGAAAAATGAAGATCTAGAAATTCAGACATTTTATGTAGAGATGTAGGTATCATGCTATAGCAACTCAATTGAGATGAGAATTTTATCTATTTGTAAAATCTCAAGGTATAAAGGAGAGAATTATGATTTGTCAAGGGTGAAGGACCTGAGTATAACCCCTTGTTGTCTAGCTATAAAGAAAAAAAAAAAAAAAAAAAAAAAAAAAAAAAAAAAAAAAAAAAAAAAAAAAAAAAAAAAAAAAAAAAAAAAAAAAAAAAAAAAAAAAAAAAAAAAAAAATATATTATATATATATATATATATATATATATATATATATATATATACATATATATATATATATAGTCCTAGGATGGTGGTGTGAAGGATAATTATATAATCCACCTTATGACGTTCTTGGAAATCTTGAGTATATTATTATCATTGATGTCAAAGGAATAATATCAATAGTTGATTAAGAAAACGAAAGATATTTTATGATGGCAAAGACCTTATCCAAAGAAAAGGCCCAAAGGAGAAAAAAAAATATAATATAAAAATCTATGAAGATTCAAATAATTATAATATTTAAAAATTAAAAGGGTCCAAAGATTAAAATATAAATTATAATATATAAATCTACTTTAGATTTAATTATTATAATAATTTTTAAAGGTTTAGGTGGGCGCCAAATTTGTAAATTTAAAAAATCCTCCAGGCATCGACGTTGAAGACTCAAAGGGCAAATGCATATATATAATATAAATTTTATTTGCAAAGTGGTTGTAAGAAATTTGAAGTGATAGTTGTGATTGATGCACAAAATTTTCGTGTGATATATATGCAAAATTCATTGTAAATCATGTACACTTCGTTCATGGTCCCATAGAATAAAGAACACAATGGTAGTACCTTTTTGGAGATCGATTTCAGGATAAAGTGCAGTGACAATAAAAATAAATCCCATCTAGGTAGTTATCCCATACAGCGAGTCCATTTGTGCTAAGTCGTAACGATAGGGAGATCTTGGCTTCAAGACACGACAGAGGCATAAGAGTTAAGGTTTTTGTTTGAAAAGAGTTTTCATGCCTAAGAAAGGAATAAAGAAGAGAGTGTGAGATTTTATTTTTTTGTGGGTGCCTAGCCCATGCAATGGCCTAGCCAAAGCTAGGGCACAAACCAACAAGAAACACCAGTTCAAATCACGGTGACGATAACAAGGGGGCAATAATTTTTTTTTGGATAACTAAGGCTAAGGTATGCTTTCTTAGGGAGTCATAAGGTGATTCTTTTATTATTTTTGATTTTTGAAATAAAATGGATAGTGTGGAGTAATTAAGGTTGTTTGAATGAAAAAGGAGTTTTTCCTAGTGATATGTGAGGTGTATTATGTTATGGTCTTGTTGAAGAATTGAGGAGCATTGAAATATTTTATTTTAAGTAGGAGGTATAAGGTATATAAGAAAATTTATGTGTGTAATTTGTGGTGTTGTTGAGTTGAATTTTATCTTGCAAGATTAGGAGTAATAAGGTGTGATAAGTTTCTTAACATGTTATTATAACCCTTGCATTGTGAAAGGAAGATATGAAAGGTTTTTTTGAGTATTAATGCTTTATTTTTTAGAACAAAAGGAGAGTGATTGAATATCAATTTCATATTTCATTGAGAATTTTTGTTGAGGTGTGATTTTTTTCGGTCACAAAACCACCCAATAAACTCAGAATTATGATTCTCTCTTGCAAAGAATATTATATATCTCTAAGGTTCTTATGTCATATCTAAAATTTCATATATATATACATCAATGTGTACTTGAATAACTGTTGGATTTGTGAACTACTGTTTACAAGGGGCCTAAAATTAGGTAAATGATTTCAAGTTTATCATGTATAACATGCTTTGATATCAATTCAACAAAATAAAATTTGTTTTATGATCTTAGGTTAAAGTATACTAAATTTTATTTCCTCTCTTCAATTTAATGTCTCAAAATGCTTTAAATGAAATTAGCATAAAAATAATCTAGCATTTTGTATTAAATTTCAATTTAACTTTAATAAAAATCAAATTAAATGAAATTTTATAAACATGATAAACCTTTGGAACATAATAAAGTTATAATCAATTCACTTACCAAATGTTTATTTGATAAAGCAATCATTTATTCAAACTCCCTTATGAAATTATAAATAAAACCCATAAGAGATGAATAAATGAAATAATGTCTTGCCCAATTTATAAGGTTCCAAAACCTTGTCAATGATAAAATCTTAGGGCTTTAATATGAAACTAATCTATAAAATTTGGATTTTATGATAAATTTTTATTCATAAATTAAATTTTATTATAATTAAATTAAATATTCAAAAGAGTAAATGTGATCTCTAGTTTGAAATTTGGATTTCTGAAATAGATAGAACTATATTATAAATCAAATCCAAATTGAATTTTAGAGATATCAATCCGTATTCCTCAAGCTTATGAAATTAAGGTGAGGAATAGAATATTAATTTATCCCTTCTTAAATTTATTAATTCAAATATTAATTAATGCAATATCCGAATTATAAATTTAATTATAACTTAGTCATATAATTTTACTATATAGAATTATACTAAGTTATAATATATAGTTTTCAGAATGAAAATAAAATAATAAAAGATTTAAGATTTAGAAATTAAACTGATGTCTCGAACAAATTCAACAGAACAAATTTCCATTTACATAATTCTAAAATCAATCCAATCTTCACCAGTATTCACACAGTGAAATCAAATAAATTGATGTAATTTTCTAAGGTATACAAACTATTAAGAAATTGTAATAAGCACTTTATTAATTCCAAATACAGTCTGTGCACAAATTTGGATCCAAAATGCTTAAAACAATTTATAAAATCTTATAATAATTTCCATTGTTCTGCAAATGGCCTTCTCTATTTTCCTCCAATGAATGTGTAGCTTTGCTCCTTCCAATCCTTCCTCTCCTTTGGATAAAATGTCTGACCATTTCCATGAATCTCAATGATTTATTTATATTTTGAAAATTTTAGTTATTCTGTTTCATCACTGGGAATGGATTTTATAACGATCTTCTTCAAACCCTTGCCCTTGTATTACCTACATAATGAAACAATAATTATAATATCAAAATAAAACCAAACTTTAATTTCACGTGAATTTACTTTTTGTTTTCAAGAGTATTTCAAAGTTCTCATATTGCTAAATTAACCTGCTATTTTTTTTATTAAATTTGACATCTGGAATCTTGCAAATTTGGTATCACTAGAAAGAGAAAATCCATATCTTTTTACCAAGTTTTGAATGAGATCAAACGGAGTTCTCTGCCTCAAGATATGTCCATTTCAATTTTGCACTAATTTTTTTTTGGTAGATAAAATACTATATCATTAATACTAGGTTTTATAGGTTGCCCCAAAGCCTTTTACAAAAATCAGCCCAGGGTTGTTGATGAACATGTCCTTACTAAGGATCCTATATATGTAAAATCTACATACCGCCAAATCCATTACATCCGGTAAGGCACATAGCCTATTATCAAAAAGAAACTTCCCATACAACATTTTGGGTATACCCCGATAAAACACACCTACATCATAATTACAAAAAAAAAGAAACAAAGACAAATTCCTTCCTTTAAACAGTGGAGAAAAAAAAAGCTACAGACACACATAGCAGAGTACTGAAAAAACTCCCACAAGCTCTGTATTGATAGTTACTCTTAATAATTATTTGGTAATTGCTTTCTTCCATATATGACATCCTTTGGGACCACATCCTATCTTGGAAAATCAACCTTGGAGAAATGAACCTGTTGGCTAGATTTATGGTGGTGGCTATCTGTTGGTCCACGTGGCTCTGGTTCGAAGTCTTATATTGTCATTTATTTCCCACCCTATGATTATCAACCAACCTCAAATTACTAAGATGACTAGGAACTATGTTATCTAACATATGAATTTCCCAATTAGTCTTTGTGGTATTTCCAAGTAGCATCCACCAAGACTAACAGCTCGAATAATTTTTATTGTGAGTCCATTTCAAAAAAGAGACAGAATACTTATAGCCTTCGAACTTACAGTGCCTTCCCTATTGGTAAATTTGACTATCATTCTTGGCGTTCTTGTTGAAAAATCTCCTTTAATTCACTCGAGACACCATGTTCCCATTTGAAAAGTCCATCACCATCGACACCCAAAATTGCCAGCTTATCAACAAATTTGTTAGCTTCCTAAAAGACATGTTGGGCTTTTTTGTCTTGTCTTCCCTGGAAAAGGATCCTAGACTCTTCAAAAATTGTTTTAATCCTCCAAGGAGGTGTTTTCCAATTATTGAGGAGATTTAGAACATGCATAGAGTCTCCTACGATCAAATTTCCTTCTAAATTTTGAGTCATTTAAAGACCTCTCCACATAGCTCTAGCTTCAAATTCATTGTTCATCCTTGTTCCCAAATATTCAAAAAATGTAAGCATCATATTCCCATTATGATCTCACATAATGCTACTAGCACTTGCTCTACCAGGATTGTCATTAGCCGCTCCATAAAAATTAAGTTTAAAACAACCCATAGGAGGTGGGGACCACTTAACATTGGCTTTGGGGTTGACTACCCTAGGCACAAACTCATATAACAAGGTTAAGCTTAAATATTGAGAAATCATGGTCTCCTGTAGATGAGGTTTATGGCTATAAAAATGGATAAGGTTTGCATTCTTGTTATCAAAGGATAGGATCCTGGCAATGATAGTTTGATGATCATGGATAAACTCATTAAAGATTCTATGGTTCCTTTCCAACCACACCTGCTAAAGATAGTGATTGAGACAAATTTTCCACATGTATCTAAGTCTTTGGCTTGAAAAGAGGTAAGGCTACTCGACAAACAAATCATGTACGATGGCTAGTTTAACCTAGGAAATATTGAAGGCCTGAAAAACCCCACTTAGGAGAGTCAAGGAAAAAGGGCAGTCAAGGAAAATGTGATAAATGGTCTCCCAATTAGTCCTACACAAATAACAATGATTAGTAATACAAACACCTTTATGCATCATATTATCAATGGTTATAATTCTTCCTTGGATAAACAGCCATGAAAATACTACAATTTTTGGAATTAAATTTTGTATCCAAACTAAGTCCTTTTGGAGGACAAAATCCTCATCATCAAGTAGAAGCTTGTAAGCTGATTTAATAGTGAACTACCCATTTTTCGTAGGATCCCAGGTCACTTGATCTTCCTTGGGTCTCATGGGGATAAAATGTTGCCCGAGAATGTTACAAAGATCATTTGATTCTACTTTAAATTCTTGAATCCTTATTTGTTTCCACTTCATTCTGCTTCTATCCTCAACCATATAATCAAAGACTTTTTTGCCAATGAGTTATTCCATGATATCTCTGATTCGTGCTAAGTTAGGATATTGTGTCAGTGGTTCATCCTTAGCACACCTATCATTCAAGAAATTTATCCTCTCACCACTGCCTAAAACACATATTAAACATTTTTTGATGATTTCCTTACAATTGAGAATTGCTTTCCAAAAAGAAGAACCTCTGATTGGAACTGAGTCACTTAGAAATTCCATATTTTGAAGATACTTTCGTTTGATGATAGTTGTCCATTCATTTTCTTCACCAGAAATGAGGTGCCACGCCTACTTAGATAGTAAATCTAAATTCATATGAGCAATTATCCTCAGACCTAAGCCCCCATTTTCCCATTGTCTACACACTTTGGTCCATCCTACAAGGTGTATCCTTCTTTTCTCCTCCGATCCAGTCCATAAAAATTATTTTTGGAGTTTCTCAATTTTCTAGAAAACCTTCACAAGGGCTTTGAAAATGGAGAGGAAATAGATTGGAATGCTCTAAATAGAGGCCCTAGTGAGGGTCAACTTTCCTGCTTGACATAGAAGATAACCTTTCCATCCAGCAAGTTTTTTTTGAATTATTTCAATAACCCTATCCCACATTGACTCTCTCGAAGAACCAATGAAAAGAGGGAGACCAATATACGAAGTGGGGAGGTTTGCTATATCACACCCTAAAATTTTTGCAATCCTTACTTTCCTCTAAATGGGGGTGTTCGAGAAATATAACTTGCTTTTACTAAAATTAATTTTCTGACCAACAACATCCTCATAGAGTTGTAGGATGTATTTAATTCTTTTGGCCTCAACCACCGATGCCTTAGTCAATAGAAGGGTATCATCAATTTTTTTTTGGTGAGAAATAGCCCTAGTGAGAGATGTTGCCTTGATTTCTGATATTAGCCTTGAACTGCAAGTATTTTTTGTGGTTCTACCTAAATCTTATGCTATAATGATGAATAACATGGGACTGATAGGGTCCCCCTATCGAATTCCTCAATGACTTTGAAAGTAACTAGTAGTTGTTCCATTAACCGAAATTGAGAACCATGCTTTAGAAATGCATTCTTTGATCAAATTAATCCATTTGTGATGAAAACCAAACTTAAACAGGACAACAATCAGAAATTCACAATTTAGCCTATCAAATGCTTTGTTCATATCAAGCGTGAGGGAAAAAATAGACGTATTAGTCTTATGAGCAGAGTGTAGAGCTTCATGAACTATGATAACTCTATCCAAGATTGACCTACCCTGGACAGAGCTTCCCTGGCATGGATCTATGATGCGGGGCATAACATCTCTCATTTTAGGGTTAACCCTCAAATAAAATTTAATTATTTAAATAAAATTTAATTATTTAAATGAAAATTAATCATTTTAACCTTTGAAAATGATTTT
>JAQPPZ010009558.1:0-22418 GCA_028583015.1 Wollemia nobilis
CATAATCCTTTTTCAAATTCTTTTGAATTGGACATTAAAATTGGTAATGTTCTCATGGGGGAATCTTTGGATGAAAGAAAATTGAATGAGCAACAAGAATGGGCCTTCGTGATCATTGAATAATAATATCGAGGATTTGACCAAGTCAGCCCATGTCTTGATACTAGTGTATTCCAAGTAGCGGAACCATAGTAACACTTTCCCTTGAAAGGATTTATTAAGAAGCTTGATCATCACATATTCAAAGGTAATGTTGTATATTGTAGCCAAATTGACTACATCTTAACAATATTCATAGGTTTTTATTCCCACTACCATCATAAGTGGATAAGGTTTTCAGAGTGGCTTCAATAATCTCATGAAAATTTAGAATATTGAGAAGTCTGGTACTGTTCTAGGCCAGGAAAATTTGTGTAACCATGGCTTGATGAGGAAAAATATTTTGAAGTTGTTGATCTCAATGTCTATATAAGTTACTTGGATATTTTTAGTTTCATTGTCAATAAAGTTGCTAATATTTATATTCCTTATATCAGTGGAGTTTCTAGGTGAATATATATTCTCTACTTAAAAGAGGTCAAGACTATTCACCAAAAATATTGAGTTCCCCAAGTGAATGAGATGAATTAATGAAATTGGCCCCATCAGGCATGCCCAAAAAAATTGGTCTAAAAATTTGCATAAGTCTGTGAAATGTGCCCTAGACTTTATACAACATTGGATGACTAGGATTTCTCCTAGTTCAACCTCTAGAGTAGGCTAATTCGTTGGAATGCTTGTAATTTAGAATAGGGGTTTTGGATGAAAGAAATAAATAGAAGGATTAGAAAGGAATAAGGGTTTAGAAAAATTTCTAAATGATGGATGGGGTATAGCGTAAAAACATTGAATACATACTACATACAAGCTTAATACAACTAAAATTCAATGACACTTAATAGACCATTCATTGCCAAATGTATAACAATATTCATTTAATTCTAATTATATACTATAATAATTTCAAAGACTTATGAAAATAAACCCAACAATGATACAAAGAGCATAATTCACTATAATAGAATAAACTAATCATGATTTGTAACAAAAATAAATTAAACCATGAAACTCGTTCATAGAAACTTGCAATACCAATCACAATGGAGGCTAAAAAAATTTCACTTTTCATTAATTGGTAGTAGTGATTGCATAGCATGTACATAGAAAAATGCTATAGAGTTGACCCCCCATTATGGGGTGCATTAGGTTTTTTATATATTGCTCATGAATCTCACAATGTAATATTTATAAGGGTTGTTATAGGTCTATTAAAAAGACAATTTGGCCAAAATGCTCTTGGGAGAGGATGTCATTTTCATGTTTCATGGTGTCTTTGCTAACATGGTAGGTCTAAGGTCCTTCATCATGATTTTTCTTTAGTGTTATTTTGATAGACATGTTGATCTTCGACTATCAACTTTTGTAATTTCTTGGCCACTACAAATATATATCAAGGATGTGGTTTTCAAGACTTAATTGCTTTGGCTTGAACAATTAATGAGCATTGGGGTGATTATAACTTGGATGGAGATGAATTGGATGAAGGAGGACATATTTGGGTAGAATTTGTATTGATACCAATACTTGAGCAATGCCAAAATTCTTAGCTTCTCCAAGAGTTATCAGTAGAAAATTTTGACTTTTGGGAGGTTTGGCTAACATCATGGCTTGGCAACCTCTGAACTTGTGCATCTCATGATTCCATGAAATTATTCTTGAAAGGATCCACTTTTTTTCAAACTCTTAAAATTTATGAAATCCAACTTTTAGTATTTTTGATAAGGAATAATGTATGTTGGATTTGAATCATTTTTATTTCATGCTTGTTTAACTCATGATTTGGTGCACTTGCACCATCCTTGTTCATGATCACCATCCATTTTTGTATCTAACGGTATTATTTCAAGCTCAAAAATTTTGCTCAATGAGGTCTCTAACAACCTTTTTAATATTTCTGTGAAACTTCAACAAAACCATGCAACTATGCTCATCAAACTTCAACAAACCCAAGATGTTATTATCGCCAGTATTCAACAGTTCCAAGCTAAAATGGTCACCGCTACTGTCGAAGATATTATTGATGAAGAAATTGATCCCGAACTAGTTCCAAAAAATGAATATTCTGAAGCAACACCTGGAATAGAACCAGGGTTTATGGGTGAGAAGCCCATCATCTTACCACTAGATAATGTTGCTCATGTTAATATTTCTAATTATGTTGAAGGGGTTTTCTCTTGCAGATCCGAGATCATTTGAAACTCCCATTGCAAATCAGGCCACTTTAGACATTGCAGATCAAGCCTCACTAGAAGTCGTAGTTGAAGAACAAGTTGCTTTCTCTGCCACTATTCTTATGCTTGTTGCACTTTGTGGCCTACCAGTTCATCCACAATTTCTCCATTATATTTTTCTCATTCGGTGGTTCTTCTTTGGATGTTGGTTTCCTATTCTCAACCACAATCACACAAATTTCTAGTAAATATCATCGATTTTCAAAGCTTTTCATCACTTCCTACCACCAGTAATCAACGCTGCCTCACCCATTCGTGTAGTTCCCATCGCAGTTGTAGATCATGGTTGATCTTGCTCACATCCAACCATGATCCATCTATTTCACAATCAAGCTCTCCATATCTTTGGAGTTTTGATCTCATGTTTTCGAGCGTTGTTCTATTGCCACCATCAATTTATCATTTCTATGATTTCTTTGTTGTCGTGCACTTCCTTGGCAAACGCTCCACCCTTGATATGTCTCTTTTCGGCCTGCTTATTTATTTATGCCATTGATACAATGTTTCCTAGCCGATCCATAATTTTTTGGTATTGCTTCCTCACTCCACGTGCAACATCATCACTACATTACCCTTGACATCATCGTTTTCATGCTAATCAACATTGTCTGTGGCCTCCGCCGCTTGTTCTACCTATTGATATTGGTCCACCAAGCTCATCGTGGCTATGATCGCATCCACCACAACTAGCAACCCTTCGAACACCCGATCTGCAACTTTTCGCATGTTTTCTAGGGTTTTACTGTATATTCTAGGCAATCTCTTTTTTTTTTACTTACAACCCTTCTATCCGTTACAGTTGCCACACATTTTTAAATGTGTAAATTTATTTCATTAATGATGGAATTTTTAAATGCGCAAATTTATTTCATTAATGATGGCATTTTTAAATGCGTAAATTTAATTCATTAATGTGGCATTTTTAATTGCATAATTTATTTCATTAATGATGGCATTTTTAATTGCATAATTTATTTCATTAATGATGACATTTTTAAATGCGCAATTTATTTCATTAATGATGACATTTTTAAATGCACAATTTATTTCATTAATGATGGCATTTTTAAATGCACAATTTATTTCATTAATTCACATCATTAATGAAGGGCATTAGTTGTTTCCCTTCATTAATGCACAACACAATTAAACACCATTTTCATTAAATGCATTTCCATGTCCATTTTCATTCAATGCATGCTACCGTTACCCGCTTTCCTTAAATGCATTTTAAAACCAAACAAAAATTGATTTTTTATTGGTATCATTTGGCACATATTTCGAGGCATCTCCTTCTGACTTCAGTGGTTGCTTTCTTTTGCCGCACTGAGGGACCCATCCAACTATCTGTCGGTATAGCAGTTTTTACAGTAATTGGAGAGTGTTTTTTGAGCTTGATTCAATGCCAACATCAATTTTTAATTTTTTGAAGACCTGCTCACTTTCTTCATTTTGGTCTTCTTCTTTTGTAACAGGAGTACATTTTCAGTTGTACCCAATACTCTTGGATCTTTTCCTCTTTCTCTTCCACCCTTGTATGCATTGGGGACCAATGCTTTCTCAATGGGGAGGAATGATAGGGAATAATGTATTACCATTACTTGTTAGTTGTAACGGATAAGGGTCATCAATATTTAATATTGCCTTATCCAATTGAAGCTTTGTAATGCGTATTTATAAACATGTTCTGGTAATAAAATTCAATTTTCATTCGTAACCTTTGGTTGTTTGTTTTTAATTGTGCGTTCCTTATCAATTTTTGGCTTTGTGTGCAATTGGGTTGTACTACTTGGAAAACCTACTTTTATTTCATCTTGAATTTGTGCAAAGTCAAAACTGTATTTCTATAGTTTTCTTTATTTTGGAGTTTATTGTATATTTTGCTAACATTGTCATTGAGAAGGTATAAATCAGTCAATTTTTATTGTGCACATGGTTGAGGCATTTGAATGGTGTTACTTTTGTAGAAGCTTGGATTTGGAAATTTTTTGGGTATGCACATTACCAAAACTTTCCAAGACATATCTAACTTTGTGCTTTATTTCATCCATGACTTTAACTTTGATAAAAGTGCTTTAAATTCATTTGAATATATCCTAATTGATGCATTTTAGTCTCTATTTCCTTTGCATATGTTACTTAGACAATTCTAAGCTAATTTCCATAGCAAGATTTAAAAAAAATAGCAAGTTGGTGTAATTTGGTAATATTTACCATGAGGGCATATTTATGACCTACAAGAACCTAATTCCTAGGTGCCACATGGCATGGATTATCACATGGTAATAAAATTATATGCCTAGGTCTAAACTTAGGCATATTAATTACTTCACATTGCACATCACAATTCTGCATAATAATATATATCTAAGTCTAAACTTAGGTATATAATTCCCACACATCATTCATTCACATTGCACATTTCAGTTCTGCATAACATTATGTGCCATACTCAAATCTTCTCGACGCAAATAATGCATGAATTTTTTTGAAAATTTTGATTTGTTTGCTTACCACCTCAATTGGCGAATGGTTAAAGGATGAAACCCATGAGCCAATTGGCCAAATGTGGATGATGAATGGAGGTGGATGATTTCATGATGTGAATTGTGTATGCATATGTATGACATCTTGATAAATTTTATGCCCCATGTTTGGGATTGTTTATGTTGTTGTGAATTTACCTTTGGTTTCATTGATGTACAAAACGTGTGGTAAAATATTTGATCACGTTTAGAGTTCTTGTTCCACTGTGACTTTAGCAATTCCTTCCAAATGATGGGTTCAAGAAACCAGTTGTTTAGAAATTCGATGCTCGAGTGATTTCTGATTATACCACGTTTTGATTTGATTTTTTTCCGCTTTTGATCCAATAGAAGGGGTCTAAGTATATCCTTGTGCAAATTTGATTTAACACAACCAAGCTCAAATATTGAGGTACCTAGCTTATTTAATGCCATAGTGATTTGATATGTTTGAATGAGTGTCCTTATGGTGAGCTATCCATCCAATAGTGGATTGCTATTCACTGCAACTGCCAGGTGTATAGTATAATCCACTAGATACAAGGTTCACTAAATGATGTGATGATGATGATGATGAAGTTTGTAAAAATGCATAATGTGATTGATGCAAATGTTAGAAATCAATATCAAGCTGGATGTCTCGAGTTTTGGGTGGACCCGTGTTATCGTAAATTTACCTTTTGATTTCGTTGATGTGCAAAATGTATAGTAAAATCTTCGATCACATTTGAAGTTCTTGTTCCACTATGACTTTAGCAATTCCTTCCAAATAATGGGTTCAAGGAACAAATCGTTTGGGAATTCGATACTCAGGTGATTTTTTATTATTACTAAATTGTGTTTGGTTGTTTTCCTTTTTTGACCCAACAAAAGGGATATAAGGATAACCTTGTGCAAATTTGCTTGAACGTGGGTCACTAAAAAATTGAAGGACCAACCTGATTTAATTTTAAACATGATGATGTGAAATGATTGTGTTATTGTCCTTATGGTAATTTATCCATCCTACCAGATTGCATTGATAACTAATCACTGCAACTGGCAAGTTTTTAGAGTAAATTAATAGATACAAGGTTCACTCGATATGATGATGATGTGAGATGATTATTTGGAGGGTTTTGTAATGTTTTTGTAGCCATTTTCATTTGAAGGGGAGTTGTGTAAGATGGTCAAAAATAAAAGTCAATTTGTGTTGCTTCAATCATGGAAAAGATGCTCATTTTAATGAGCGTAATTTGCATGATTGAGTGTTTTGAGTGTTGACTTTTATTATGAAACTAAATTTGTTGATTTTGTCTTTCCCTTCAAGCGATGAGTCAATAGAGAAGATATGAAATGATGAAAGCAATGAAATAGATGATAATGGTTGGAATGAAACAGATGTTTTTGTTTTTGTTTCAACTGTGATTTTGACCATTGTTGATAACTGTACACTTCTATCCCTTGGAGCAGTCCAATCATATGGCTTTCTTAGGAAATTGAGATGATAACAATTCATTTCTTACATGAGGTGAATCACTTTTCAAGGACCTTATGATAACTTATCCATCCTACTAGATTGCATGGATTGCCATTCGCTGCAACCGCCAAGTATATAGGATAAGTTCCTGTATACGATGACCACTTGAGGCTAAGTGGAAGAAGGAAATGTACACCTCTATACCTTGGAGCAGTCCATCCGCATGGCCTTCTTAGGGAGTTGAGATGAGAGAATTTCTATTATTTCAGGAGCCTGTTGAATTTGTTTTTAACCAAAGGAATTGAGGTACCTTTGAGGGTTTTTTTTTTGTGTTTTTTTAGAGAATGCATGATTGTTTTGTGTTTATATATATATATATATATATATATATATATATAGGTATATATATATATTGTATGACAAAATATGCATGGAAATGTTTTGGTGTATTATGTTTTTTTATGACAAAAGATGCATGTAAATGTTTTTTGTGTTTTCTGTTTTTGTATGATAAAATATGCATGGAAATGTTTTTGGTGTTTTATGTTTTTGAAATGGAAAGAATGCACGAGATGTTTTTTGTGTTTTTATATTTTGTTGATTGACTTTTTTTGACCAAAGGAATTTGGGTACCTTTAGAGCATTTTGGATTGATTTGACCAAATGGGTTTGTGCCTTTGGGAATTTTTGAATTTTGTTAATGATTATTGTCTTTATGGTAATCTACTCCTCCTACTGGATTGTGTGGATAGCCAATCGCTACAACCACTAGGGGAATAGAGTAAATCACTAGATACAAGGATCACTTAAGGCTGAGTTAAAGAGGGAAAGGCACATCTCTATTCCATGGAGCGATCCAGCAACATGGATTTCTTAGGGAGTTGAGATTAAGCACTTCAATTCTTTCGAAAGCCTTGTTGAGATTGAATTTGACCAAAGAAATTGGGTTACCTTTGGAGCTTTTTTGGATTGATTTGACCAAAGGGGTAGGTGCCTTTGGAGCCTTTTGAATTGAATTGACCAAAGGATTTTGTTTCCCTTGGAGCTTTTTGAGTTGAAATGTGACCAAAGGAGTTTGATTCCTTTGGAGCTTTTTGAATTGGATTGACCAAAGGGGTTGATTCCTTTGGAGCCTTTTGAATTGAAATGTGACCAAAGGAGTTTGATTCCTTTGGAGCTTTTTGAATTGGATTGACCAAAGGGGTTGATTCCTTTGGAGCCTTTTGAATTGAATGTGACCAAAGGGGTTGATTCCTTTGGAGCCTTTTGAATTGAATGTGACCAAAGGAGTTGATTTCTTTGGAGCCTTTTGAATTGAATGTGACCAAAGAGGGTTGATTCCTTTGGAGCTTTTTTGAATTGAATGTGACCAAAGGGGGTTGATTCCTTTGGAGCCTTTTTGAATTGAATGTGACAAAAGGGGTTAATTCCTTTGGAGTTTGTTTTTTGAATTGAAAGTGACCAAAGGGGTTGATTCCTTTGGAGTTGTTTTTGAATTGAATGTGACCAAGGGAGTTTGATTCCTTTGGAGTTTTTTGAATTTGATTATTTGAAATGTGAATATTCAATGTGATTTTTGGGGTAGATGTGAGACCTTGAATCCCCCCAAGTTATTTTTTTGATTTTTTGATGTGATTGATGGGGAATGTGTGAGACCTTAACCCCCCCTCCCCAAAGTTATCGTTTTGTGATTGTTTATGTATTTGTGTAATGATTAATTGTTCAATTATTTTTTGGTGTACATGTGATGAAATGAATGTGTTATGAATGAATGCAATTGGTGGTGATGTATGCAAATGAATGAATGGTGTTGCCTTATTAATAATTTTTCGAAGAGGTTTTAAACCATTATTTAGCATACTTTGTCTTTATTTCTTAATCCAGGGTACCAACACAATACTATGGTTTGACCACATTTTGTAGGATGAAATGGATTATGATATATGTGTGGCAATGCAATGGTGCTATGTAATGGAAGCTTGCTTATGGTTTTCTTGTCCTTAGAGATAAATAATCTAGAGTTGTTTTGCAAAGACTCAAACATCCTAGTGATCTCAAACAAACTCATCTATGATCTCACAAATCTTCATGATGCTAAGGTTGTCCTAGTGTTTTCAAATTTCTTAAGGACCAATTGTGTGTGCAATGATTGTTCATTTCTCATCATGAGCTAGGTCAAACTAATCAATTGTAACTTATGCCAATAAGCTATCTCATCCGAGAGCATCCATAGTTTTGTACAAAATAAGGTCGCTAATGTGACAGACGTGGCACCATGTGTACAGATACCTTATTCCCAAGAGGGATTCATTCAGCCTATTGTTGTAATGAGGATCGCCCCACAGGTTTGAGACACTAAGAGTTCCAGGGATTCAAGCTCCTTCCCTTCTTTTATTGCTTTTAATTTTGGGGGGATTGCTCATTCTGTAATGAAGAAATGGATTTTATGCTTACATTTGCTCGTTTTGAGGAAAAACAAAGGGGATTTTTATTACTTTGATACATTTTTCAGGATTTTTGCCCATTTTTAGTAAGGAAAAATGGGGAACTTATTGCTTTGAGATGATTTTCGGTATACTTGCTCATTTTGAGGGAGAGCAAGGAATTTTAATTTCTTTTATATTATTTTTGGGTTACTTGCTCGCTGAGGAAGAGCAAGGGATTTGATTGCTTTTGTCATATTTTTGGGATACTTGCTCGCTTTAAGGAAGAGTAAGGGATTTTCTCTTCTTCTTTTTTTGTTGAAGGGCGAAGGGGAAGCTTGTCCTTTTGTAAACTCTGTAGCATTATAGACCATGTGCATAATTGGATGAATAGGAGAAAATTTTCACTTATGGCAATAACAACTTTTGATTTTGTCATTCCTAAGCTTCATAATGTTTTAGTGTTTTGATGTGTGTGATACAAGAGGAAACTTGATTGACCAAAAATAACCTATTGTATCTAAATATTTTTTAATGTTCGATGGGGGTTGCTAAAGAAACTAGCAAATTTTGAGTGATGGAAAACGTTAGGATTATGCTTAGGAAGCAATGTATTATTGTTACTTATGGGTTTGGTGATGTTTTATGTGAGGTACCCCTAATTAAGGTAACAAGACAGTGCACTATCAATTATTCATGACTTTAATGAATACAAATGGTATGAATGTGCAAAATCTATGAAAGTGGAATGTGTGAATGCAATGGAAGTTGGATTGTGAAGGCGATTTATTAAAAATGCAATGTGTATGCGAATATTTTTTTATATATATATTTATTGTTTTTTTTCTTTTGGTGTTTTTGAGCTAAAATATGACCAAAGGGGTTTGGTTCCTTTGGAGATTTTTGAATTGCATGTGACCAAAGGATTTTTTGTTCCCTTGGAGCATTTTGTATGGAAATTGACCAAAGGAGTGCCTCCCTTGGAGCATTTTGAAATGAAATTTGACCAAAGGGGTTAGGTTCCTTTGGAGCCTTTTGAATTTATTTGACCAAAGGAGTGTCCCCTTTGGAGCCTTTTTGATTGATTTGAACAAAGGGGTGTCCCTTTTGGAGTGTTTTGAATTGAATTGACCAAATGGGTTCCCCTCTTGGATCATTTTGAAATGAAATTTGACCAAAGGAGTTAGGTTCCTTTAGGGCCTTTTGAATTGATTTGACCAAATGGGTGTATCCTTTGGAGCATTTTGAAGTGAATTGACCAAACATGTGTCCCCCCTTGGAGCATTTTGAAATGAGATTTTACCAAAGGGATTAGGTTCCTTTGGGACCTTTTGAATTGATTTGACCAAAGAGGTGTCCTATTTGGAGTGTTTTGAAGTGAATTGACCAAAGGGGTGTCCCCCATTGGAGCATTTTGAAATGAGATTTGACCAAAGGGGTTAGGTTCATTTGGGTCTTTTGAATTGATTTGACCAAAAGGGTGTCCCTTTTGGAGTGTTTTGAATTAAATTGACCAAAAGGGTGTCCCCCTTGGAGTATTTTGAAATGAAACTTGACAAAATGGGTTAGGTTCCTTTGGAGCTTTTGAATTGAGTTGACCAAAGGGATACCCCCGTTAGAGCATTTTTATTTATTTGACCAAAGGGGTGTCCCCTTTTGGAGCCTTTTTATTTGAATTGACCAAGGGGATTTGGTTCCTTTGGAGCTTTTTGATTTGTATTGACCAAAGGGGTTTGGTTCCTTTGGAGTCTTTTTGTTTTTTTTTTTTTTTTGCATTTTGAATTTTGATATGCATGTGGAAGGTGGTTTACTCCTAGGAGTTTGTGAAATAGTGATTAGTAGTTGTTTGTGGCCTAGAAGAGAAGTCCACATAGGCACCCCCTTGCTCAGCTATGGAAGTAGCTAAGGCTTGGGAAATTAGGAGCATAATGCTCCATGGATGCAAGTGCTTGACTTTTGTCTTTTTTAGGGCTTTTGTTTGACTCTAGATTGTTCCCATAAGTTGGGGTGAAATGAGGTGGAAAATGTGAAGGTATGTGTGTGAAAATGTGATGGAAATACAAATTAATAACACGTAAATAAAATAAACAAACAATGTTTTCTAAATTTTTACAATTTTTGTTTTCGATGTTTGATATTTTTTTTTTTTTTGGATTTTTGAAGTTTTTGATTTTTTTTGGAGTTTTGAGGTTTTTGAATCTTTTTTCTTGTTTTGAGTTTTGGTGTGTTTTGATATTTTTGGAGTTCTGAAATTTTTTTTTTGGACTTAGAATGAGGAAACTCAACCAAGGTGGGGATTAGGAACACTAGTGCCAAACATGATTTCTCAAAAGATTCTAAGGCACACTTCTGAAAATCCATAATGTGTGGAGGGTTCACCTAGCTCTTCCACTCTGAATCAACAAGTGTTTCCAATAGTGGGAGGTAGTTTGAACACAAGTGACCTATTCCAACTTAACAAAGTGCCCTGTTCTATCTAAGATGTCTATAAGGCAAGCCGGTGGAAGGAGATGAATTCCAACATCATCGGTCTGAATTGGAGGTTGGTGATTAAATCCAACCTACCAATGTTATTGTGAGATGTGCAAGTGTGTGAAGATTTTGTTTTCTATTGTGTGATGCAAACTAGTATGCAATTTCATTTATTGCCTACAAATGCAAAAATAGAAACACACAAGGGCAAACAATATTTACACAAGTAAGCAAAAATGTTGTGCAAAAATGATTTTTTTTTTTGAAAGTTTGTGATTTTTTTTGTTTTTTTTTTGAATTTTTTGTTAAGTGTGATGGATTTGTTTGAACAATATTTATTTTATTGAAAAGATGAAAAATGAAAAGAAAATGACTTTTTTTTTTTAAGTTTTGATTTTTGATTTTTTTTTGTTTTTTTGTGGAAGTTTTGATTTTTTTTTTATTTTCCACAAGGGGGTAATCCCTTTTAAATATCAAACATGGTGTCTTCATATCTTCATGCTACAATCGAGGTTGGAGGTGGGTTTGTGAGTTGTGACCACCATTGAAATGATATTTTCATCTTGAGTTGAGTTATATACCTGCACACATGGAAGCAATAAATATGTTAGTAGCACCTATTTACAATGAGTATGATAAAATGACTAATGTAAAATGAAAATGAAATAATATGATTATTATGGTTGCTTACACGAGCAAAATCTAGACAATATAACATTAGCATTCCCCTCTTTCTCTTTTTTGGTCATGTGATGGAGCCTTTATAGGCCTATGAGGATTTTGAAGGGAAGGATAGGTGGTAAGCTTGGATTACCAAGTGGTAATCTTGGGCTGCCAAATGGAGGGGCAGTTATAGTGAGTCACCTAGTGTTTCTTACTTAACTAGGGTGATGTGGCTACAAAAGTGGAGTGATATGTGGAGGGTTACCCTATGTGAAGGGATAAAGGGGACAAGGGTGTATGAGATGTGACAAGTGGGGAGGTGCAAGTGGAGTGAGGTTGGAGATGTGGCAAGTGGGTAGGCGCAAGTGGAGTGATGTGTGGAGTGAGGTGTGAGATGTAGCAAGTGGGTAGGTGCAAGTGGAGTAATGTGTGGAGTGATATTCTATGTGAAGGGATAAGGATGAAATGGGTGTATGAGAGGTGGCAAAGGGGTGATGGTGATATGGTCAGGACACATGTCAAGTGAGGAGAGAGGGTACCCTAGGAGGATATTTTTCAGATTTAATAAAATCTAGAAAATATAATTATGTGCAGGATTTTATGTCTAAGTCAAAACTTAGGCACATAATGTTATGCAGAACTGAAATGTGCAATGTGACAAAATGATATGTAGGAATTATATGCCTAATTCTAGACTTAGGCATATATTATTATGCAGAATTGTGATGTGCAATGTAGGTGAAATGTGCAGTAATTAATATGCATAAGTTTAGACCTAGGCATATAATTTAATATGCAAAATTATGTGATGAAATGCAAATGCCTAGATTTTTTTGTCTACAGAAACACTTTGTTTTACTAGGTAATTCACATTCCATAGTCGTTGGTTTTATCTTTTTTGATCACTCTATTGCTTGACCATGTGAGAATCCTATTATATTTTGAATTCTTGAGTAGATTCAGTGTCCCTCATTGAGCTAAATATGAACGACCATTATTGAGTTTGCATTAATGAGAATTAATGTGTTACTTTTGCTTGATCATACCTTGAATTTTAATAAATAACTTCTTACCTTATTTCTCCTTTTAATAAAACCTTACAAAAATTTATAAAAGCTTTATATATTTAAATTTAATTAAAGCTTATATAAAACCTTAGAAAGCGCTTCCAAGATTCATTTGATTGTGAGGACTAGCATTTTGATTGCACTTCCAAATCATGAGCCCTTATTTTAACTACCCTATTTGGATGTTGCAGACGAATGTCAAGGTTCAAGTAAGTAGAATTTTAGAGTTCCAAAAATTTGCATGTTACACTTAGCTCAGATATTTCTTTTGCCAATAAGATGTCTTCACGAATATTTCTTTGTACTACATCATTGAACACCATTATGATTCTTCAACAACTATATTTACACTCAGTGTAATACTGTCTACTTGACTTCAATTGTTGTGCTTCTTCCTTTGAGTTTATGCCCCTTTCTTCATAGGAGAATATTAGACTATCTTTGATATTGATTCAATGTAGGTTCCTTGGATTTCTTAGACACCTTTAATCTTGCCTACCATTACCATATTTTTCCTTCAGTTGCCTCCAAATATAACAAGCAAACCAAAGAGAATAACTTTATACTTCATCTACATCTTCTAATTTGCTTTCTATTCATGATTCCACCCTAATCTGAGTGAGGAAGAAAGCAACTTCCACCATAGTTGAATGGAAAGTGCTTCACAGTTTGTATCCGATTACAAAGATATGAGAATTAGGTTTTAGTTTAAATTAGGTTCTCCAAGTTGTAAAACCAATGATATCTTATGTTGTGCCACAAAAGGAAATGGCTTTTATGACATTCCTTGAAACAATTATGTTTTCATGAGATTCGATGGAGAATTCAAAGAAACATTTGAGAGGCTTTTGGTTGCTTTCAGTGTGTTCTAATGGCTATCGATTGCTATTTATTTTGCACCACCTAATTTATCACAAACTCTAATATAATATTACTCCCATTCGGTTATTTATCAATGTCTAGCAAACTTCTTAAACCTCCTCCTCTTTACTCAACAATAGCAATATGGTACTATTGATAACTTACCTGCATATTCTCTTAGTTCAAATTCATCATAGGCCTTTGTTCCATGGAAACATGGCAATAGTATCTTTGGAAAATTTGCCAAAGCAACTGGACATGGTTACATGATTGGCCCAAGGAAAACATATTTTGACTTCTTGTTCTAGCTAAAAAAGTTGGTTATGGTTTTTGTAAAATAACCTGAAGCAACAATTTCTTGGGCAATTTATGGGATACTTAAGGTTCACAAATGGATAATACAAGGAGATACAATGGGTGAGTTGGATCATGATCCATAAGGCATCAAAGGTACAATCTCAACTCGGTTATCTGCAAGAAAAATGGTTATATCCCTCTTGCAAGAAGGACCCAATCAAAGAGTTTTCTCTTGTGCAAAATAAAATCATCAACTTCTTTCACATCCAAATATCACCTTTTGAGTATGAAAAAAAGGGTTTGAAGTCACCATAAGTCTTTGTGGACCAAGCACATTGACGGTATTTATTCTTTGGCTTCCAACAATCAATAGGGGTTGTATTTTAGTTCCTAGGACAAAATTGTCAAAGTGAGGCGAATGCACTTGATTGTTGCCCTCAATGTTGCTTGTACTCTTAGGCATCCAACTCTAAATAGTAAATTTTATCCCCCATTTCTTTCCTATTCATCCTATTTCAACACCTTCAATAATATCTTCTTGTTATGCACTCTTCTACTTTCTCCTCACTCTCTCCACCCTGGAAATGATAAGGTCATTCTGCTCTAATACCACTGTTAGCTTTTTTTATAAATTAAGTACCATAAAGATTTATCTAGGATCAAGTATAAATCAAATATATGCCATTAATCAAACTAACAATGAAACTCAATATTAGAATAACAACAATCTTGCACAACTATAACACATTATCAAATATCACAAGAATGATTCTAATTAATTAAATTTCTTAGAGCTTTACCTCCAATATATAATTTTATATGGCTTTTTAGTACTCTTGACTGTTGCTCTCCTCTTGCCATATATCAATGTGACTATTCATTATCTCTTGACATATTGCACTTTCTCTCATATTGACACATACATTATATAAAATATAAATTATCTACCTAACTAATATTTACAAGGGGGCCAAACAATGTAATAATTCCAAAACTGAACATAATATTATTCATTGTGTAGCAAGTTATTGATGTGATAGAAGAATATGATTTGATTTAATTTGTAATTTGTACCTACAAAACTCATATTATTCATCATACAACAAAATATTACTAGTTTAGAAGAATGGATGGAGATAATATTTGATATAAATAAAATTGAGATAGAAAGGGATTGTATAAAACTTGGTTTGGTTCATGAAGTGGGATTGGGAGGATTCACTCGCATCAATTACTTGGTAAATGAAAATAAACTATCCTAGCTAGGATCATCATTTACATGTCATCATGGATGTAGTCTAGATAGAGATAGGCATATGCATGCAAACAAATATGAAGTTAAGCAAGATGCAACCATGTAATGGCAAATAAATGAAATAAAATATGAAGTCAATGCAAACTCAAATATAATATATTTAAACATTCATTATATTCATAAATTTTAAAGTTATTTTCCATCAAGCATGGAATGGTGATATTCACCTAAACCATACTTGATAGTTATAATTTATTGACTTAGCCATTTAGGCTAAAATTTTCCTTTGAGATCTATATTTGAATTAAAATTTTAACAATTCTCTTTGAGATCAAGATCACAAAATTTAACGGAATCGGATTGTACATTCTTGTAATAGGCACATTTTAGACTTTTCTAGTAGACCTATAGGTTCTCTAAGGCATGGATTTTCTTTTCATCAAGAAGTTCCACAATGCTATGATAGGTAAGATGGTATTTGTCTCCAATAGAGGAGTCCTACGATAAAATATTTAAGGAAGGAACCTCTAGATCAAAAGGGATGACTAATAATTTAGAATATAGGGTATCATGCCAATGGTAGTTCTATCACTATTATGATAGGCCCACAAAGTTAAATACAACTAAAGATGCCAATCTCTACCAATTTTGTTGATGCACTTCTTAAGGATCTTGACAAGAGTATTATAAGAAGCTTTAGCTTGGCTATTGCCTTAAGAATAATAAGGCATAGACCATTTCTGCTAATTTTTGTATTTAGCTCAAATTTTCTAGACATCCTTACTCTTGAAGGGTGTTTCATTATCAAATATTGGCATAGAAGGGATTCCACAATAAATAATCATTTTGTTTAGGATAAACTTAGTAACCTATATTTCAGTGCTTGAGGGTAAATGAATGGCTTTAACCCATTTGGTGAAGTACTCAGTAACCATGATAATAAACTTTTAACCATTAGATGACACTAGGTTGATACTCCAAATTATTTCTAAGCCCCAAAAGGAAAAAATCTAGGGAGATGTGCAAGACTAGATAGCTTGTGATGGAGCATGGATAAGGTTGTCATGCTTATGACACTTATCACACCTCTTAACATAGTTGCAAGAGTAGTTTTCCATTAAGGGCCAATAACAACTCATCTATAGGAGTTTCTTAGCAATGGTGACACCATTAAAGTTCTCATCATATGATCCATCATAAACCTCTTTTATGAATGCTTGGGATTTGGTCGAGGATAAGCATATAAGATAAATTTCATCAAGGGTGCATGGTTATAAGTTATCATCAATGAAGACATGCATATAAGCATGTTTCTTGAGTTTCTTGCACTTATTGCATTTTAAACCATTAGGCAAGATATCATCCCTAAGTAAAGCAAATATATCCTTGTACAAAAGATCAGAAGAACGATCCACTTTCATGAAAAATATTCTTAGAGGAATTTGACTAGATTCTAGGGTTGAAGGCATCCTCCACGAAACCTCCAGAATCTCTGCAAAAAAAATAATAATAATTTCTATACAAACCATAAACTAGCCCTTCTGTTTTAGTATCCCATTTTTCATTTTTCTGTGTGGAGAAATTACTTTTACGGACGGATACAAAAAAAAACTCCCAATCACTCTAAAACAAATTTGCAGCCATTAATTTTCTCTAACTTTTTGATTTTTGATCCATCTCATTGATGGAGAGCATACTCCCTCAATATTCAGAAAATAATGGGGGAAAAATGAGAGGGGGATTTCTATGAGGAAAATTCCCCTCAAGCTCACAAGGTCAGGTTAACGCTTGGAGCTCTGATACCAAATGTTGTGATTTAAACAAGTGAGATATTATATTGATACAAAAGAGTACAATATATAGGTACAAGCCTATATGAAATCATGACAAATGTCAATGAACATGACAAGTATCAAAATAGAAGGTATAGTGCACATTAATAGTCTAACAAGTGTCAAACAAAAATATGAAAATGAGAGAAGAATGAAAATGAAATGGAGATACCTAGGGGTTGGTACCTCTGTAAAAATGGTACTTTCATGAGCGTAGTATACCACAACTAAAAGCTATTTTAGACCTAGGAAAATTACCTTAGGTAAATATTCTAGATACTTCTAGACCGAAGTCTTTCATTGTTATGTATTTTTCTTTTCCTCATGAAGTTGCATAGAAATTCTTAAACACTGTAGGAATTTACATAGCATATTATGGATCTAAAGGTGTGCATGGTTGCACCAAGAGTGATATACTCATATTTACATTTCAGCTCAACATTTATTGGCTTATATAAAGTAGAGTGGATAATTGTACCAACTAAGTGTTGCTATGATTGAGGATGTCATCTTCTAATTTGGTGCTTTTCTCAAATACTCTATGACTTGTGTAGGAGGTTCACTTGAATTTCTTCTCATGTTTACATTCAATGGTCCAAAACCAACTAGATCCTTTATGTTCATTCACCTTGTGTCTGCTTCCATCAACAAGGAGTCAAAGTTCCATGTAGTACACTTTGCACATTACCTCCTATACTTGCATGTCATTCTCTCATGACTTCTTAATCAATTAGAGTACTCTCTGCTACTTTCTAGCTCTAATTTTCCAACTCATTGGGCTATAGAGTTAGAAGAGATGAAGGGTAGTCTTCGGAGAGTGAAGAATAAAGAAGGAAGGAAGCAAATTGAGATACAGGGGATGGCAAGAACATGTACTGTGATGAGTAGGGGCAAATGGAATACAAAAGGAATGATACTTGAATGAGAGGAATTTTTTTTATTTATATTCAAGATATACAACTTTGCTATTTTCTTAACTCTTTTACTATCTTACTATCTAATGTATGGTTTTATCTATGTTCATTATGACAAGAGCTCGAATAGCAATGAGGAAACAAATTATATACTTTCCTTACTTTCATGGATTCAAAGAAATTTTAATTTAGTCAGGTCTAAAGAGCATACATAGCTACTTGTATTACGAAATTGATTTAAGGCATGTGTTTTAGATGCTCCTTAGGCTTGGTCGAACAAAAATTCTTCTAAACCTATGGTTGTCTCTATTGGTCAACTTAAGAGAATAAGAACCGTAGATTAGAGAAGTGGGTTTATCCCTACTATGCTTCATTAAAGAGGAGTATGAGATACTTAATATATGAAGGTAAGCCTTTGATTTATTTCCAAAAAGAATATTCCTAATGTGGATAACTCAAAACCCAGTGCAATTTACTTTTGTTTTCAAAATGTCATGCATGTGAATTGTCTGGTGCTATTTTTGAGTCACTATTTATGTGGTGTAATTATACCTCTTGGAAAACAACCTTATTTTAATTTGTATATTCCTATTATAGGATTTATTTACATTTCAGCTATATTACAAATAGTTGTGGCTTGTCTATCCATGTCGATGAAGTTGAGCCTTATCCTCATAAAAAATTGTAGTGGGCAGACCACATGATGCCAAATTTAAGCTTTCTCTCTAACATACTTCTCAAAGTATATAATTAATTCTAGCTAGGCTCTAACATTGGGTTGAATTTTATTTCTTAGGTTTACCTGGCATAATACATCTAAAATTACTATCAATAGTTGTTCTTGAGTGTATAAATATAAGAATATTCCTCTTATGTATTGGTGTGTGCGTCTCTTGACAATAAATGTTTATATATTATTGAGGAGTATGTTTATCATCAACTCTGAGTCTAGCATATGTAGAGGTAAAAACTGCACACCATGTACGATTCTTAGCTATATCCATGAGGAGTTGAGGTGACCGTAGTGGTTGTCATATTCTCTACATTTGATAGATGAGGAAAAGGGTTCACTAGGAATGGTTTCAGGACTCACTCCAAGTTTGGGGTGGAATTTTTAAATGTGTTCAATTAAGAAATCACCTATGTCTGGCCTCTATAAGCTAGATTATACAAATAAAAGAGTGATGCAATTCACACAAGATGTAATAAAATAATGTATAGCCCTAGTATGATTATTTGATTCAATGTTCTATAATCCTAAGTTCCAAGAAATGAAATTATTTTTCTTTGAGCAAGAGCATAGGTGAGATGCATAGACAAGACTAAACCATAGATGCACACTATATGCACTTATTCTTTTGAATACCTAAAATAATATCAAATGCTTTTCATTTTTATTTATATCTTAGGTTTGAATAGAAATGAATAACAACAATCAATAAATAGCCTAGAGATCTACTAGGGCACTTACTTGAACCAGTGTTTGCTCCAAGCTTTATCTTGTGTCCAAAAATATCCCACAACTTCAACCTGTAAAAACAAATTTACAAAATCCTAGAAAATATGGTTTACATTGGGGGGCCTACTTAGGCCATTGTGTAGCATAGCTTGGGAGCAGAAAATTCAAACCCCATAGGTCCTTTTAATTGACCTTTAGAAATAAAGAGTTAATGTTGATCTTTTTTGGTAATGGACAAACAAAATGCAATGAAACAAAATAGTGTGAAAAATAGAATGTGAACAATAGTATTATATCCTAAATGCAACATGTAAACACAGACCTAGGGTTTGGGAGTGAATATTACCCTCAAAATTGATGCAACCAAAATCATGCTTTGTACGCGGTGTCTATGATATCGGTTCTATTAAAATTATGCCTTGTAAATATGGGATGCAATTTTATGATCGATCGACAAAAATAGTAGATCGATGCAAAATGAGTGAAAATAAGAATGCAATTAATAACCTAGAAATAATAAAATGCACGAAACAACCTAGTGGTAGCAAAAGAAAGGTAGACAAAAGTATGAAGACCTCCACAATATGGTTGATTCCTCCTTAAGGCTCCAACACTTGTCAACCAAGGGCAATATATCAATTATGTAGCAAAACAACACTAGAAGAAGACTTGACAAAGAGCTTGTGATTTTTCTCTTAACTTGCTTGGTAGAATGCTTGTTATTAGTTTCAAGATATTCACTGAAAAGGAGATCCATAAGGGATTTGAAAAAAATGGGTGAGAAAACCCTAAGGGAGGACTGACCTTAAAGAAGTTAGCTCGAGAGTTCGATATTCTAAGATAAAACCCTACCTTCTCAAAATTGTGCCTTCTAAGAGTCAATTGTGATTTCGATAAAACTAGGAGAAAAAGAGGAAAGAGAGAAGAGAGGCTCGAAATTGCACTTGGGCAAGTTGGAGGACCTCTCTAGGTTTCTAGGGAAAATGACTCACTTAGGTGGGTCAATTTTCCATGTCTACAACATATAACATTTTATTGTTGCATATAGATTTTTCATCAACTTTCCTTGATTTCTTGACCATGTTTTTGTAACCTATGGCTCTTTGATCCTTGGGATAACTTATTTTGACTTTTGCATCATGCCACTTTCTAGGTTTAACAAATTTAATGTCTTTGAGGTGTAGCCACACTTGAAATTATTTTTCTAGATTGAATCCTTCTCTTTTTTTGGCCAATCTACTATTCCACGTGTGTGTTTTGAAGGCTTATCTTTCTAAGTTTACCTCATATATTTCAATATGATATGTCTCAAGATTTTCACTATATATCCAAATAAACTTATCAGTACAAGGGATCACTATGTGATTGTATTTTAGAGCTAGGTATCCTTCCTAATGTTCCAAAATTTCTTTGGATAAGCACATCCTAAATAAGGATGGCAAATCAATAATTTCCACATTCTATATTATTACAAGGTTTGGGTAACTATGCAATAGTATCGAAACTTCTTTTATAAATATAACTACCTAGATTTGCTTCCCATTGAGTTGTAGTGTTCCACAATTATGTTCTATGTAATTCAATCCCATAGCATCACAAAATTTTGAGGTGTAATGTTGACCATGATTTTCAAATCTATTACATAATTATACATTATCTAGCCTTCTAAGCATAGGGAGAAACAAAAGGTTTTAGGATTTTTTTGGCTCATGTCAAACAATGGTTTTTAATGGGTAGGTTTACCATATTGTGTAACAATTGTATCCTTTTTTTCTCCTTTTAAAGTAGTTCAAATCAAATCCACTCATTTGGATGACAACAAATCTCCTTTTACCTTTTTTCCTAATGTCATATCCAGTTTTATTTAGTGGCTCAATTCTTTACTTGAATTTTTTTTTATATTGTTTAGATGTGTGTGCCCTTTTTTTCTGTGGTTATAGCCAAGAAATAAAACTTATGATATATTTCTATCCTTTGTTGATTTAACTGATGCACACCTAAATTTAGTACTTCAAAATATAATTTTAGTTTTTTGTTGTCCCATTGTCTTTCATGTGAACATAAAGTTGATTCTATCTCTTCTTCTTCACTCTGATCCATCTCTTACCTTTAATCCTCCATATTTCTTGTCTTCTAATCATCTTTTACCCAAGAAACAATACTAATCTCTTCATTCATATTTGCTAGACAAGTTGTGAGGGATCTTTCTCCCATAGAATGTTGCTCCAATTCTATCACAAGAGTCATGATATTATTCATCTCTAAAATTACCTTTAGGTTGGAGTTGGAATTGCATACCTAATAGCTATTGTCATCATAATAACTATTGGACACTAGGCTTTTGCTCATCATCAGAGTTGGGTATTCCTTTTGTTCTTGATATTTTCCACTGAAATGAATACTATTTAGCACCCAATATTTGGGGAGGTATCTATTTCTATTTTGTGTGTCATTTTTTACCTTACCATATTTTCCTTTCATATTGGCAAGCTCATTAGTCAAATATTGAATTAGGATATTTAATTCTTGTGTTATCTAGGATCTTTAGGAAGGTATGATGGATGCATTTCCTATTAGACATGTATAAGAAGGAGATGATTTGAGTAACCTACTATATTATGGAAAAGGTAGGCTTATAGAAGGGGCCTATGGTTTTATTTGGTTATTTTTAAAGACATCCCACATGGTGATTCTAGGAGGAATATTTCCTACCAAGATGAAAATATTTTTCTGACTTAATGGCCACATGAAAGATTTGAAAGAATATTTTTCATTGGATTGATGGATTAGAAGGCTTAGATCAGGGCATAATGCATGTATGCAATAAATATAATTTTGGATAGGAGATGGTTTAGATTCTC